>CM021109.1:159085346-159148093 GCA_007115665.2 Sequoiadendron giganteum | reverse complement strand
TACGCAACGTGCCATAAACCAAGCATCCCAAGCTACTCCTAAAGGAATACATGCATATCCTATAATCTCTCAAATACTGGCCACCGGTGCTCCCTCGAATGAATGACCTCGTGTCTCTCCTACGCAAGGAAAGAAACCGTGTCAGTTTCCCTAAAGAAAATCTACTACCCGTAGTGCATTTCGCCTTTGAAACAGCAAAATCGATGTTGTTCTCAAAAGCGGCGCACTTTGTAATGTTCCAAAAAGCACTGCACGGTGGACTTTGCACCCTATTTTGAAAAACTGGCCCGCGTGGTGCTATTTGTGCAAGCAGCCGAGTTTGGTGACCAAAAATCTTCAAACCTAAATTGCGCCGCACGAGGCTCTTTGCACAAGTGGTCTTGTATAGGACCACGTGGCCCTGACTTTGCATTTTCAATGAAGCTATATTGCACCGTGCCGCCTAGACCGTACCTAAGCCCTAATTAATGCATGAATAATGAGAAAAATAAAAGTCGGATAGGGGTATATACCACAAGTCCTACGATGACTAGTTGCTGATATACTCGTACCCGCTCCGACATGTGTAGAGGAAGCTATCGTTGTACCATTGTGACCAAGTCTCAGAGCTCAAAGTGTCAAATTTTTCAAGGTTTAAGATTGCAAATATATTGAAAGTGACCCCTTGTGGTCTATTTAAGCCAAAAAATTAGGGTTTTTTGACCTAATTTGACCTTCCAGCTAGGGTTTTGGTCCCTCGATCCCATTTTAATCCAACTAAGGGCTGTGCTACATCTTTTTCTGGCATCTTAACCTTTTTCTAGGCATTCTGGGCCATTTCTGCCCTGTCGAGCACCTTGTCATTTTTTTTTGTGAGATCATCCAAAAAATCAAAATTTTCGTTTGATCTCTCGAGGGGGCAATATCCAACATTATCCTTCCATTGGGGCAGTAGTGGGGCATTTGAAAAAATTCAAGAAAATTTTGAACTTTTGGTCACAATAGTTTATTCTTAGAATCAATGCAACAAGTACATTGCTTCAAAGAGGGGCAAAATGTAGACATGGAAAATGTACAATTTTGTTTTAGCATGGTTGATCCCGATCACTAGCAACATTTCTTCCCAAATCACACTCTCAACATTTCATCATAATTCAATCTCTTAATCTAATGAATCATTATTCATCTGATCAGGTCTATCACCACCTTTGATTAAATTAATCAATTTAGTTTAATTAACCTTATATTTCTATTTAATTAAATAAATCATTTTATTTGGTTAAATTCTCTAAAGTCATCTTATTAAATTAAATAAATTAAAACTTATTTTATTTAATCTAATATATTCTTCTTTAGTTAAATAAATCAAATCATTTATTTAATTAATCATTTCCTCTCAATTTGATTTAAATCAATTCATAAATTTAACTCTAAATTGTCACATCATCTAATTCTTCATTAAATTAATCAAAACCATGATTAAGTTAATCCGTCTCATTAAAATCCTCTAGAGAATGTAAGTTTCAAAATAAATCAATTAATTTGATTTATTTAATTCTCTATTTTCCCTCACATGGCATCAAAAGGGAATATTCCCTTATTTGAATTCAAAAAGGCCAAGTGGACTTGGTCCTTCCAACAAGGCATTTAAGACCTCTTACATGTCCTTGTGCATTGAGCCAAATGACATTAACTCCATTTCTTTCATCCCCCCTAAAAATGTCACTTCATCAAATTCAAAATTCAAACTTGCACAATGATCAAAATGTGCTCATTCCTCAACCATTCACATCTTGACAAGTGGCACTTGGCCATTGGATGTTGAATGATCTGACATTACTTATTTTCACTCTCTCTTCCATTTTGAAAATCTATAAATGAGAGACTCTTCCTCTCATTTGAACATCCACAATTTGAGCAAACTTACTATACTCAACTTCATCATCATCCACAATTTTCATGCAAAGTTACTCTCTTCACATTGAGAGCTAATTTTGCCCACTTCACCCAGCTTATCACCATTTTCACAATTTATAACAAGGTTATGCTCAAATCTCTTTGGAGATTTTACCATTGCTCAATCATTCAACATTGCAACTTAGGAATTGGGAAAGGGAAAATTGCAAAACTTCATTGGCACCAATTCCCCCATGGGATCACTAATCTATTGGCTTAATTAGGATTTAGTTTAATTTCTTGTTTTGTGTTCTTCATTTTCCTAATTTTAGTTTTAAATAGATGAATTTCATGGGGAATCTCTCATACTTGTTTTCATGCATTTGATCTAACAACCTAATTTTTTTTGTTGCTCTTATGCATTTGCAGGTTTAGGGGTTCATAGAAGGATTCCCCATGGAATCCATTTACTAAAACTCAAACTCAAAAAATGAAGAACAAAGTAAGTAAATCCTAATTAAGTAAGAAAACTTGTGATCCCATGGGGAATTGGTGCCAATTGATGTGGCAAAATCAGCCCTTTCCCAACTCCTTTGTAAGCTTGATAGTGATTTGATCCACTTTGGTTGAATTCATGCATAACCTAGCTAAGAGCTTGATATAGAGAGATGAAAATGGCTATTCTTGAAGATGGATTTGAGTATAATAAGTTTACTCAAATTATGGATGTTAGAATGAGAGGAAGAGTCTCTCATTTATAAATTTCCAAATTGGAAGAAAGAGTGAAATTGAGCAATGTGGAACAAAAGACCAACCAATGAGAAGAGGCCACTTGTCCACATGTGATTGGAGGAGGAATGAGCACATTTTGGTCAATGTGCATGATAAATGCCATGAGATTCAAATTTGAAATTTGAATGTGTTATGTTGGGGTGAGAAAAGAATGGAGTTAATGTCACTTGGCTCAATGCACAAGGACATGTAAGAGGTCTTAAATGCCTTGTTGGAAGGACCAAGCCCATTTTAATTTTAATTCAAATTTGAGGGAATATTCCCTTTTTATTCCATTTTGAGAAAAAATAGGCAATTTAATAAATCAAAGTAATTGATTTATTGCACAAGTTGCATTCTCTAGAGGATTTTAGTGATTGAGATTAAATTAATCAAGATTTGATCAATTTAATGAGAGATTAGATGATTTGATAATTTTGACTCAAATTTATGAGTTGATTTAAATTAGAATTGAGAGGAAATGATTAATTACATAAATGATTTGATTTATTTAACTAAGTGGGAAAATGTTAGATTAAATCAAATAAGGTTTTAATTTATTTAATTTAACAAGAAGACTTTAGAGATTTTAATCAAATACAATGATTTATTTAATTAAACAAAGACATAGGGTTAATTAAATTTGATTGATTAATTTAATCAATAGAGGAGAAAGACTTAATCAAATAAATAATGACTTACTTAATTAAGAGATAGAAGGTGATGATAAGATGAGAGTTTGATTAAGGAAGAAATGTCGTTAGCAATCAGGATCAAGTGTGCCAGATCAAATTGAATATTTTCCATGTCTACAGAAACCCAGTAGCCAATCACACCCGTCGCAGTCAAAAACTCATGACCGAGCAGTAGGCCCCATCCAGCCACCTTGTACTGTGGAGCCAAGCAATGTGTCACTAGCTCACACACCTCATTGAATTTTTGAGAAAATTAATTTGATCGTGCGATGCTTGTGAGGGACGGTCATCATTAATCCCTATCAATAAACATCCACCATTGAAATGACATCCACTTGTCATTGTTGGTGCATCAAGACATGCCCCTCCACATCGTACTTGGTAGATGGTGACATCTCTCATACCTCACACGAATTTAGTGATGTCAGTAGGAAACCTTGCGAGGTCTGCGAGGAACGGTCCAAATCTGAACCCTGTGATCCGACGGCCCGCCAAATTGCATATAGAAAAGTTATTTATGACAGTGAGGCCAACTAGGAGAATGAGAAAAGAAAATACTCGAAGGCAAAAATTTTTAGGCCCAAATCTAAACATAGGGAAAATCCACACATTTAAGGAAAAATAATAATAACACTCAAATGGAAAGAAAGGATTGATAGGTCGGGTGAAGGGGCTGGTAACAATACAAAAGACAAGGCTCAATCGGATGATATAAGAGATCGGTAACCCCCCATAATAGGCGAATACAAAAATATAATGTAAGGGTTTAATTAGTAAAAAATAATTTTAACAAAGGTAAAAAACCCAAAACCCTGAACATTAGACCCCCCATTTACCAAAGATGAATAGACATGCCCAAAACCAAACAAAAAATTTAATTTTTTTAAAAGTCCAATCAATGGCTCCGACTAGGGATGTATGCCCCCATGTGGGCATAGCAAGAACCTAGATCTCTATGGATCAGACCCAACATTGAATCAAATACGTACCGTGATGAATGCTCCACCATGCTACCATTAGAAATCTTGTCTACATCAAAATTGGTGGCCCCAGGCCCCCAAACAAGGGAAACAAGAATTCACCCCTGTCAAAAACAAAATTCTCTGCTACCTAGAGTAGACCAAATCTGAAAAAATTTCCTCTTAGTTCCCATATGTTATTTAGGTAATCAACATGCTCGAAAGCATCATAATGCTTTCTAATATTCTTGTGCATTCGATCAGTCAACATTCTGTATCCAAACACTAACTACAACTTATGACCACAATGACACCTTACCTTGGGCTGCTCCTAGTCATGTTTCATTGAATGCTTATTTATTTGAATTGAGAAATAGAAACATTCATAATCTATCTGATCTTTGACATCACACAACTTGGCATCAAAAAACACGACATCAAAATCAACTTGCATATCGAATTGAAAACTCTCATAGAAAACTTTGTGCATGTTGTACAAACCATCATTGCATAAAATAGAAGATGCATATTTTGGGGAATCCTCACCTTGATGATTACAATATAAGCCTAATTTCCAATATCTATGTTGAGATATCCCAGAACACTTCCTGATATTATAAAGGTGGGAAACATAAGTTGCATCTTGCTCCAAGAAATGTGTGAATAAATTCTTCTCAGGCCTCTCACAATGTACTTCCTCCTATATCCCATCATCTAATTCCAAATGAAAAACCTCAAAGGTAGGATCTAGCAAACCGACTTCAACAAGGGTAATAGATAAACAGTTGTGTGCACTAGCCTCCTTATGTTCAACACCACCTGCTATAAGTGAAAGTTTCAGTAGAAGCTGAAAACTTTTCACCAGCAATATCAATGAAACATTAATTCGTGGTCTTAGAAAAAATCATCTCAAGGGGTGAAAACAAGTCCATCTCAACTTCATACAAATAATCAAGATCATCAATAACACCAATAGATTCATCAATGTGTTGGTTACCTTTTGTATTGTTCTTTAGATCACAGAATTGAACACACACCTCATTGTCTTCAAATTCCTCATCATTTACACAACAAACATGTTGCATTTCTAGCACATCAGGAGTATAATCCAAATATTCATCATTTGAAATTTTTCCCCTCACTTGTAAGAAAATTACATCATGATGCTTTGTATTACCACAAAACTCTAGTAAGGGAACTGTTTCCACTTCATCCTCAAAAAGGCAATCATCACTGCTAAATTCACAATCACTAGCATGTAGCAAAACCTTAGCAACATGTGTATTGTAATAATGACATATAAGATCACTTGGTGTCTTGTTTAATCCTCCACCACCTTGCTCCTCAAGCTTTATTATATTTTTCCAACACTCTTCAAAAGGGCAAGTGCCATCTTCATTTTGTGCATATATTCTCTTGGCCGATTCTGCAATCTTTATCCATTTAAGGACTTGGGCAAGGTTACTAGGTTTCAATTATTCTAGCAAAGCACTCAACCCAGGCTCATAAATTTCACAAAATAAATCAATGCATACCAATCATCAGGTCTGAAATCTCTAGGACCTTCTATCAAAGCATCCAAAAACCTCAAAAAAATCTTATATGGTGATTCTCCCTCTTGTCTCTTCATCTCATACAATTCTTGCACAAAAGAGTTTTGATCATGTCACTACTCAAATCGAGCTGGTTTTCAACTTGGATTTCATCATTATCTTCATACTGTAATGATGGATATATTACTTTTGCAAAATAATTCTTATCATAACAAGTGTTCCTTGTAGACAACTCCAGAATTTCATTGGTATGAGTTGTGCTAGGGTAACCAACACTTGTAGCTAGATACCCTTTCATCATTGAGTATTTCATTTTTTTCTCAATGTCCATAGCCATTAGATATGCCTGATATAAGGTTGTAGGTTCCTTATTTCTTAATAAGTAACCCATATTTTTGTCAAAAGCACCAAGATATACAATGAAGCATTCAACCTCATTTGGTCTTATTTCTTTAGGAAATTCTCTCACAAATTTTGAAAATCTAAGATTAAAATATGGAACTATCTCATCTTTTCTTATGTGAATTCCCATAAAACCCCTTCTTACTATGCTTGGGTTTACTCTTTCACCAAATTGTTCAATAAAAACTATCACCAACTAATTCCATGAGTTACTAAAACAAGCAGGGATATATGAGAACCAATCCCTGGCATCATTCTTCAAGGATTGCACAAAAAGCTTCACAACAACATCCTCATGACTAACTTCATGATCCCCCATCACATCTATAAATTTTTGTAGATGCTTAGAGGCGTATTTTGCAATTTTCCCCGTGTATTTAGGCAAATATTTCCTAATCTTCTTAGGAATTAGATTAGGGAAACCCTTAATACCACTAAAAATTAATTGTATATACCTTTGAGTTACAAGATCCCTAAAGGGATTAGTGAAAAAAAATTTCTTTGCATATTTGTGTTTGACATCTCATACGAAAACTTTCTTATACTCATTCAATCACTATCAAATTTATACATCATTTACTAATTCAACCATGATTCTAAAATTTTATTGAAGTACTTATGCCTTGAGTTTTTTAGAGGCATAATACAAGATAAACATGCTTCTTAGATCATATTACATATTGCACTATTAGAAGTATGGAAAAGATAACCACTATTCATTTCTTAATGCTAGAACATCTAATTAGGAACCATTAATCATGCCTAGTTACGAGTGCCTGTCATAATCAAAATATTGATTTGTTTAGATTAATGAGAATACCTAGAAATTAAGCATCACTTGTTAACCTTCTCTCCATGACTGTAAATGTTATAGATATGGGAATTTTCCTTGTATATCAACTGGTTCTTTAGATAGAGTCACCTCTTCAACAGAGGATTAAATTTCAAAATAATATGAAATTCCTTTTCAAAAAAATGATCACGTTTTGGGTTTTTATCCACAATAGAGTCACAATCAAATACTTTGAGATCATACTGCTACCAATATTTTCCAAATCCATAACCTCTTACCATCCAAACTTAAAGTTTATATCCACCAAAAAAATGACTCTAGAAGGCCACCACCTACTTCTGTGGTTTCTCATTTTTATTAAATTTCTCAGAAGTTCTCCCCAATGAAATCACCATTCAGCTAGTGACTTATGAAATAATTTTTTTTAGTAAAGTTCATCCTTTGGTTACAAGTAATATGTCAAGATTTTAATGACTCTATAATATCACCATCTACAACCAAAACTTCTGATTTTGTCCCCAGCGGAGTCACCATTGTGTTGGTGTTTTAATTTTACCACTAAGGCTTTGTAATTATCTAAGGGGTTACCAAATTCTATATTCAAGAATTCACAAAGTTAATGGCCAACTGGCAAGATTTAGTCAAAGACTGAGATCTCCTAAACTTTTGGCTTTGTGAAACCAAGGAGGGTTTTCCTATACATGTTCATCAAAATGCTTCATTCCTCAAGAACACTTCTATACACAGATACATTCCTATTAATGCAACTAGATAGCATCTACCCAGGTTTTGGCAAACCAAAAAATAATAACAACTATCTAAAGCAAGGAAAGAATATTTAGGATAAGATTTGTATCTCAAAAGAGATGGAATTTAATTTTTAAATATTTAGATCTTGAACCTTTTCATTTAGAGCTACCATCTTCTACTTCTAAAAAGGGATCTTCAATGAACTACCCAGTGCCTCATCAAACCGGGCAGGAGTCACATAAAACATAGCCCTAATATTATTTAACTAATCATTATAATGTTTTACATTATGAGATTTTCTAGTATTTAAAATATTAATCATTAGTAAATAATAAGCACATTGTCACAGACATATAACTCCTTTTCAAGCATTTTATTAACTCATTAAGTTAAAGCAAGAAAACTGAATTACACATCCAAATACACCATTGAAGTTGAATGAAGAAACCATTGATAAATCCATTCACAATCCATGATATTTACATAGGAGAGCAATTGCCTTAATTTTTTTTTAGATTTATTGATATCAATCGTTAAAAAAGCATAGCATGCTTATCTTATGTAATACCCGACCTGAAATAATTTCCTAGCTACAACCTTCCAGATACCACAATATAATTTTAACTATACATAGCCTAAGCCTGAGGACACAAAAAATCTGACCCTAACAATGAGCCATGAAATCTCCTTTCTAGAACAAGAGAGCAATAAGCATCGAGCTCCATTGTTCATTTTAAAATGAATTTCATCCTAACCAAATGAAATTCAGATTCATTTCAAAAACTCCTCTTCATCAGAAATAACTATAATATGCAAAAAGGAATAAAAAATGGTTACACACTTGTAACCATCCAAATTGGAAAAAAAAATCACTGTGCCACCCACACGCACGTCTGCATCAGGCTCGAACCGATGAAAAAACAACAAAGCGAAAAAAGCACCACCCCAGAAATCCTAATCATTTACCTACATCACGAGTAACCACACGAGCCCAATACAGGTGACCACTCCTAGTTCTCACTTTAGTATGAAGTGAGACCATTTCCTTACCCTTGCTTTTACCAATACTAGACTCAACAACATCACATGGTGCCATCGCAACAATTGGAGAAACTGTGAGGACCTCCTCATCCACTCCCATGACCTTAGTTAGGTTCATGAGGTAACTATGGTAGTCTGAATCGGTTTCTAATCCTTCACCACCAGAACTCGAAGAGAGCTCAATAGGTGACGTGCAACGTCCAGACCTCCTATCCACCCTTTCTACAACTATCCTAGAAGTACCAAGAAAATTTTGTTCCTCCTTATGCCGCAAATTCCTTACACCCATCCTAGTGCTTTGTCGTACTACTGACTTATCCATTGTATTCATGAGCTCAAACTCAGCAAGAAAATCAATCACTTGCAAACAAACAAACCCAAAATGCAATGATACTAATGAGAAAATTAGCGAGCATTTATCGAGCAAGCCAGTGCAGGGAACATTAATTGCTCAAATTGTCTTATGAGCAAGCGAGCAATTAGTGGCTGACATTGCCACCACAGAATAACTCCAAGCCCATGGAAAATGACGTACAACCAATCATTGCATTATCAGGTGGATATCGCTTGCATGTAAGGAAATTAGGAAGAGATCCACTGAAATACATGCGCCATTAATGAGAATAACTTGCAGAGCATAAATAATCCTCACATGCGTAATTTGTAATTTTTTGAATTCAAACTATTGATGTGAAAATACTTGGCATGTCACACGACTCAGATTGAGTCAAAGATCGTTAAAAAATCCACATCACCACTTGGGAAACCCAACAACCAATCACACCCCTCGCAGTCAGAAACCCGCAACCGAATAGTAGGTCCCATCTAGCCACCTTGTACTGCAGAGCTAAGAAACGTGTCACTAGCTCGCACACCTCACAACATTTTTGAGAATGTTAATATGATCATGCGAGGATTGTGAGGGATGGTCATCATTAATCCCTGTCATTAAACATCCACCATTGAAATGACATCCACTTGTCATTGCTAGCGCATCGAGACATGCCCCACCCCACTGTACTCGATAGATGGCAACATCTCGCATACCTCACACCACTTTAGTGACATAAGTAGGAAACCTTGCAAGGTCTGCGAGGAACAGTCCAGATCTGAACCTCATGATTCAACAGCCCACCAAACTGCATATGGAAAAGTTATTTATGATAGTGGGGCCAACAAGGAGAATGGGAAAAGAAAACCCTCAGAGGCATAATTTTTTAGGCCCAAGTCTAAACATAGGGAAAATCCACCCATTTTAGGCAAAATAATAATAACACCTAGATGGAAAGAAAGGACCAATAGGTTGAGTGAAGGGGTCAGTAACAATACAAAAGACAAGGATTAGTCGAATGACATAAGAGACTGGTAACCCCCAATAACAAATCAATACAAAATATAATGAAAGGGTTTAATTAATAAAAATCAATTTTAACATGTGTAACAAAACCCTAAACCCCTAACATTAGACCCCCCATTTACCAAAGATGAACAGACATGCCTAAAACCAAGCAAAATTTTGACAAATTTTAAAATTCCCATCAACATCCACTATGTTTTTTCCCCTAATAGGGTTTCCATGTAGAAAATCTTGGTCTTCTTGTGTTTGTGATGTGTTGTTGACTCATGCTTTCACTGTTAATTATCAGATCTGAGATTAAAGGTTAATAAGGAGAAATAAGTGTTAAATTATGTGACAGTTGATTAAACCCCCCTCTTAGTTGTTTATTCTTATTTTTCCAACAAAGAGTACATTTAAAAGAGCAGTATAGAGAGTTCAAGAACATTTCAAGGACATTCAAGGGTAGATTATTAAGTTTTTATTGCGAAAACTTTAGATCATATCATCTTGTCAAAGGCATAATGCATCAAGCATTTAGTTGAGCTTTTGTGTTGATGTAGTATTGAAGACCCATTTTCAAGAATTGTTTCACATCCAAATCAAGATCAAGATCCACATTCTACACAGTCACTTCATGTTAGATTGTTGGTTTACATTCCAAGACATCATTCAAGGTATCATTGTTTCATGTTTCATGTTTCATGTTCATATTTCATTATTTCATCACAAGTTTTAATTACCTAAATGAGGTTTGACCAAGGAAAACCCCTATTGCCTAACAATCAATGTTTTTCTCTCCTCTTTAATGTGTGTTTGCAGGTTTCAAGGTTGAAGATCAAGTTGAGAAAAATATTGATGCAAAGTTGTCATCTACATTGCAAGATCACAGAAAGATCTCTATAGAATTTATTTTAGACTTTTGGGAGCTGGTCACCTGGGACCTGGAAGTGCAAACATTGAAGAACAAAACCTAGAAATCAATTTTCAAAAACCCTAGTATGGACCCATTCACTACCTTGGGCGAATGAGTCCTTAGAGACCCCTGAAACAACACTTTTTCAACAAGGTATACATTGTTTCAGCATATTAAAACCTTCCTAATTTATGTTATAATAGTTATGATTGATTCTTGATTGTTATTTATGCATTTTACCCCTCATAAATTGAGTGAAACCCAAGGAAAAAAACATAGTGGTTTATCATTTTGATAAACCCCATTTTTCTTCGTTTCATTTTGGTGAACCCAACTTCTTGAACATTGTACTTTTTTTAGTTTTGGAGTCTTTCTTCTCATCCTAGGTTAGATCTTGCATTCATTTAAATTAATTTTCCTTGAATTAGATCTCATATAGGTTGTCCTAGCTTATATTAAATTTTATATTTCATCTAGGGTTTTAGAATTGCATTGGTTTGAATTTTTCAAATCTACAAAAATACAAAAAAGTAGTCATCTTGCATATCATTTATATTACATAAATTTTCATTTGAAAATCAAAACAAAATTTCCTATCAAACTTTTTTTTGTAATTCATCATTTAATTACCTTTTCAACTTTCATTTCATAGTATATTTGCAAAAATCTAAAACTAAAAGTTACTGTTACAGACTTGAAACTAAGACTCATTGAAGAAAGCTTAAGAATCAATAAAAACCAATTCAAAAACCCTAATCTTGGACCCATTCACCACCTTTGGTGAATGAGTCCCTGCAGGCCTACAAAAACCACTTTTTCTAAGATTTTTGGTGATTTTTCGTACTTTATAGGCTTGCTCGTAACCTATAGTATCAATTTGGAAAGTTTTAGGAACTTTTGTTTTATGCATCTAGGTCAAAATCATCCATTTACTATAGCTATTTTTGAATCATTTAAGTAGAAAAAACCATCAGATTTGAAAATATTTACATTTTTGCAATTTTGCATTGGTGCATATATAATGTTTCTATTCATGAAGCTTTGCATGAATTTTATAAAAGTACTTTTCATGTTTTGATATACATTTTTTACATTCTTGAAGCACGGCGTAAGATGGATAAAAGTACTTTACATTTTTTAGCACACAATGTTAGTATCTTACATTCCTAAGCATGTTAAGAAAAACTTCATCCCTCCTACTTGTGAGAATACTTCAGTGAGAGAGGATGCAAGCATAGACAATCATTACAACCATAATTGTTCTTCTCTTCATACCTCTCCTATTATTAATAAAGGTATCTTGGTGAAATAAGATACAATAATTGAGAATCATGAAAGTCTCATTTTTCCCTCTCCTTCTCCCCCTTAGATAGATATTATGAGACAAGAAGATGAGATCATTAACAAATTTCTTAACATCACTTTACCTCGTGAGAATTCTTTAGTGAAAGAAGATATGTTGAGAGATCTAATGATTGAAAGTTATAGTATTATTTATCTCCTTCCTAATGTCCCTAACATTTGGAAAGATCTATTTGAACAAAAGGATCCAATCATTGGTAATATTGAAACTCATAGGTATTCTTCTCTTGATGTCTCTACTTTTTGTGATGAAGTCACTTTACTTTTAATTTAAACATGGAATATGATGAACATCTTATTTTCTCCTCTCTTGAAGAATCTCCTAGACTACGATAGATAGTATGGCACAAGAGAATGAGACCTTACAAAAAAATTACAAAACCATGGATACTCATAACAATAAAAAATGGCCTTCTCCTAACATCTCTCCCATTTGTGACGAAGAAATATTTGTGTTAGAAGATCCAATTGATGAGCATTATGAGAATATTAGTATTGAACATGAGAATGCTATCATTGATAAACAAGGAAACCCAACCATTGATAACTCCCTTACTTGTGATGAAGTTATTTTAGAAGAACTAAACAATGAATATCATGAACATCTAGTTTGTAGCTCTCCTAAAAACTCTCTTACTAGGAAAGATATCATGGTGCAAGAGAAAGAGAACATGGACACATGTCTTTCAAGCACTAAAAATGAATCTTCCTTAGATGACTTTATTATGAAGTGTTATTAGACTCCCCTTCACTAAGAGATCATGAAAATAAGGATAACTCTTTTAAGGTTATGAAAATTAAAAATTATATTTGTCCTAGAGATCCTTTAATTATTGCACCCCCTAAAGCTAAACTCATAATTTATCCACCCTCACAACAACCACAAATTCAAAATAAACTCGTTCTTATCTTAGAACCACCTAAAAGGAATAATATTTTATAGAAACCAAGTTACAATTGCTCATACATATAACACTGGGAACAATCTGCAACCAATAAAAAAAACTCAAACATCCCTCCCATTTCCTAACCCTATCTTACCTTTTCGTCCTTGTTTGCCTTTAAAAATAAGAAAGGAGTATGATCTTTTTGAACAACTTAAGAATAATTCTGATAAGATGTATTTATGGGACCTTATTCAAGCTTCCCCTCATTATCATAAAATTCTTCAAGGTGCTTTACAATAACTTCCTACCCCTGTTAATGTGCAATAAAATGATGTGGCAGTCGAGATTCAGGTTATAACTTTGGTCAACTTAGACATTAGTTTTCATCAAGATGAGTTACCTTATTTAGTAGAGAAAAAACAAAATGAAGCCTTCATGATAATAGCTTATGTTAATCAAATTGGGGTAAAGAGAATTCTCATTGACAGTGGCTCAAACCTTAATGTGTGTAGCATAAACCTTCTTAATAAGATTGATGTAGACAAAAAACAAATTCAACCTGATTATCTATCTATTTGTGGATTCGATAGTGTAGGAAAACAACTTCTTGGAGGCATTACATTACCTATTAAAGCTGGAAAATTTACCTTACAAATGTCGATCCATGTTATGCCTCATGATCTTTCTTACTATCTCCTATTAGGGAGACCTTGGATTCATGAGATGAATTGAGTGTCCTCTATGCTTCACCATGTAATGAATTGTTTCTATAACATCAAAGTCTACATGCTCAAAGTCAATCCCCAACCTAAAATTTTTTTAATTCCTGAGAAGAAGGATGAGATCCTTTGGAAGTATTGAAATAAGAAGAAAAAGTGAAAATCACAAAGGAAGAACACAAGAAGAAAATTGATGAAGTCACTAAGCTATTGGAAGATGATTGGGGTTCCTTAGATTTCATAGCTACATTCATGGGAGAATACAAGATCATAAAAAAGAGTCTTACAATGGAAAATAAAATGTAGTAATGTCGACATAAGATTCAATACAAAATTCGAAAGCATCCACTTCAGCCACTTTCGAAGAAAAGACAACATACATGACAAACTTTGAAAAATTTGATTATGACCAACCACTAAATCCTAAAGAAATGAAAATGCTTTATGGAAGAGGTTATGAACTTGTGAAACAACTTGGTTATAGTGGAAAAGGATGTGGTGCTAGAGAAAAAGCTATTCATGTCCCTATAGAGCCTAACACATAAGAAACAACTAATGGTCTTGGCTATTGTCCCTAAAAAGAAATACAAGCATCAAAAAAGCCTTCTCTTAATATCAACAACCTTACAAAAGATTCTTCCAAGAAAAATTTATCTTTGGTGCATTTTGAACTGATAGATACTACATGTCAAAATATATCATTAGATATGCACTTGTCTACTCATTATAATCAATAACAATAGTTGCTACTCCTTGCCATGTAATAGTTGTATGGTGATAAAATACTCACTATTGCATGTTTTATAGTAATTGCAAATCATTTCCTTTTTGCAAAGAGTTGCATATCATCATCAATTCTTGGCTCATCCTTGTCTTGCAATAAATGGGGGCAAGGGGTTAGTTAGATTTGTCTTTGTATGACACTTGTTGATTGTTTCTTTTGGGCTAGTTAACCACCTTCCATGTATATGTAAGAGAAAGCTTGGGATGTGGACAACATGCCTTAAGTTGTCTTGCATGTGACAAACTTTTCTTTTAGGTTTGGGTATGTGCAGGATCATGATGGACCAAAAAGTGGTGATATGTAAGTGATATGATGGCCCATGTGGCTAAAGACTTTTTTTGTACACAAAATTGATGAAGAAAAAAGGGTTTTTAAAGGAGATTCTCAGCTTTCCACCAATATAAATTATGATTTTCTTTGAATTTAATAAATAATTATTATTTATTTTCTATTTGAATTACGACTAAAGTCCTAATTGATAGGTTGATTGAAAAACATTTATAGATTTCAAACGGTATCAAATTTTTGAATCTGAAATATGTGTCACATTCTATGCTTCACATACTATAGGATTAAAAAATAAAATCATGAATTTTTGACCAAATTAAGGTGGTTAGACATATGAGTTTTTATATTTTTTAAAATTCGTAGTAAAAAATTCACAATTGATTATTTACTTGGAAAAAAATTACAACAAAATATGCATCACATCGGCACATGAGTCATCTACTTATATATAAAATATTATAAAAAAATATTATCATTTTATTGTGGTTAGGGTGGTTAGACAAATACCTACTTCTTATTTTTTCCCTGAAATTTAAGTACTACTACATTGAAATTTCAAATGTTCACGAAATAGATTTAAAAAAATAAAAATAAACCTAGTAGTTTAGAAACTACATTAAATTTTCTAGAGATTCTATTCTTACATATATTTAAAATAATATAGATAACTTATTCAATTTTTTATGTCAAGTTTCGTAACTCCGATTTTCTAAATTTTAATCACTAGTTAAGGTCCTGTTTTTTATATGATGATCCTGCACATACCCATTTAGCATTGCATTTTTGGGGGAAACCCCTCCCTCCTTTTTCATGACCTAACTTTATTTCAGAAACATATGACTTGACATAGGGTTTTCTGAGGAAATATCTCATGTCTTAGGATAAAAAGTTGGCTACTTTAAAGTAGTTGCTAACAGTAATGGTATCAGTATCTAATTTAAAGAGGGGGAATACATCAATGATGTTGGTTAGTTTTTAATAACCAAAATTATTCTTACCACAAACCTATAAAATTTCCAAGGACAATTATCAGTAAGGGCAAGGATTTTCCAACACATAAGTAAAGGCTTTTATTTCTTTACTTCTTCACTTTAGGCTCTGTCGGACCAGGGAGGGTAATCTTGAAAACAACTATGTTCTTAGATAATAGTGTGTCTTTATTATCAAACACAAGGTAAATTGTTTTGAAGGCATCTTATCTTCAAGATTTGGCTAACCTTCACAATAGCGACTAACCTTAAACAAGAGAAGATGTAATTCCATTAGCACTCATACACACCTAGAAGAGCAATTAGCTAGTAATTTAATCATATTTGTGTGATCATCAGTCAAGTCAGTTACCAAAATGAAGCATGAATACTAAACCAAACCACTGTCATATTCTAGGAAATGGAGTCAAACCATAAAACTATATGATTGGATAACACTTTTGTATTTTAGAGAAAATACCCATGGCCTTAGAGATACTGCCTTACAATATTCCCACCTATCGTATCTACAATTAACTTCTTAATAAAATCCTTATACAAATATTATAACAAACCTACTATTAAAATTCAAGCATTTACATGCATTCCTTGAATGAATAAGAAAGAATGAAACAGTACATCCATTGGAACTCAACAGAGATAAAAAAGATAACCATTGATTATTTTATTTATAGCTCGTATAATATGTATATAGGAGAGAAAATATACAGAGACTTTGTACCACCCTTTTGTCTATATTGTTTATCTAGAACATATATTGGCTGACTAGTTTCTAAAATATATTACTGTAGAACTTAGTATCCTTTTTTCTTGTATCTATCTCCCTTGAAAATAAGTACCTATTAACCTACAAACTTTTTGATCTCTTGACCCCTCCCTATAACTAGCTATAAAATCCCTTTTATAAGACAAGGGAGCAACAAGCACCAGGCTGAATTACATTTTACATTTAATTTTTTTTCATTTCAAAATTAATTTCAATAGAATTTATTTTTTATCTCCCAATTGATTTTGCATCCATCATTAAGCCCAAGTGAAAAAAAATAGAGTCCAAGAAACCGTTAATCAAAACCATCTTGCCAGTCATCAAAACATGTCATCGTGGAAACATTAGAACACATAAATCCATATCAGCCCAAAGAGAAACACCATCAGCAAAAAAGCACAAAAAACCAGAGACCCACGTCATAACACACTAAAGGAGAGAAATAAAATCATCACATAGGACCAAAATTTTGAGCACCTAACAAGTAAAGTAATAGGATATTACTTTGCCTTGTCACCTGGTAAGTAGGTGTGCCCACTCGGTGTCTTTATCTTTAGAGGAGTAGCCATCATCACCTCATCCTAAGAATCAACCTAATCCTTCATGGCCATAAGATACTGGTGATAGCCAGAGTCAGTTTCACTCCCACTGTCAAAAGAATCATCAGAAACCTCAATGGGAGATTGATGATGTCCCATATAAGTCCGATGATACCGGTTCCTCCTGGAAGCTTCCATTTCTAGCCTCTCAAAAATTTTACCTTTTTCTTTGATCATTTCCTCTAAGATAGTTCAACCCCTAAGGTGGTAAGGACGCTTAAGGACACCTTGTGATGAATGTTTGGTATCCTTTGTCTTCTTCATCGATGTTGTTGGTACTGTGAAATTAAAATTCCCAAGCTCCCTTCAAGTGAATTTTTCCTAGGTATTGGCCACACCTCGATGAGAAATCAACAATATCGAGCTCATTTACACAAAAGCTTTTACGACTATCTCCATATGTCAACAAAGTGCTCCTCGCAAGGTTTCATTTGGTCGCTTTTCAAAAATATTGTGCTAGGTTTCCACGTGTCAGTCGTTTGAAATGTTTTTGTGCCTCTTTGTATCGCTCCCCTTTCAGGGCTCGATCACACACCACGTAACATTGGACCAAGCATGTTTTTTGGTTGACCTCACCTTCAGTGTGGTATGCTAGAGACCTCCACATTTCTTGGCAGAGCAAGTTCTTCATCACTCAAAGGGAAGGATAAATGTTGGGCCCCAACCGCTTGCCATTTGATCTTGTAAAGACTTTTCATAGGAGAAAGCCAGGCAGGTGACAACCTTTCACCAGCTACCATGTTTTATAACTTCTTCCATGAATGGATTACACATGTCAGTGCTCTGGTCTATTGGGACCACTACCATCATTTGCAGGGGATGCATCCAGCCCTTGGATGTCCTCGTATCATTTTGGTTTTAACGACCAAAGGAAAATCATTGCTAATGCATCATTACTCATAATCGAAGCATCTTTTATGTTACTTTCTTGACAAGCTGGGTTTTCATTATAAATACCGCTTCTTCTTTCAAAGTAGGGAGTTCAAATTTTAGTTCAGAGTTGGGCAAAGGAATTGATAGAAGAACCAGGCCTTTAATTGCTTTATTAGATTATTTTAAAGAGCTCATAGACTCTGCCATTGTTCATCCTTTTTGCTTTCTTTGATATTTGATAAGTTTTACTGTGCCATTATTGTATTGGATGTTTCATTCCTAGACCTCTATAAATTAATACAGTTTTTTTGGTTTAGATCATGTCTTGGACTCTTCTTTCTAGTAAAATGTATGAAGTTATTTTATGTCATATAATGAAAAACTAAGGCTTCTATTTTTATTCTACCATTTTGGAACATAGTAGACTACCCACGGGCCCTTAATTTGTATCCTCGACATATATTTACCATTCCACACATCCAAATCTCAGCCTATCACCTTAGTTTGATCCCTTTTTTTTATATCGGCTTCCTTTTCCCATTTTCAAAACCTGAGTTATAGAAGAAGTTGTATTTCTTTAAAATCTGGAGGTTACTCAGTTTGGCATAATAGGTCCCCCTCTAAAACTAAGTTTCCCATAGAGGGCTATTACCTTTCCAAATTTTGGCATCAACAGGTACCTCTAGTCCACCCTCCTCACCTTAAGGAGGAGAATTCTAAAAATCAGGAGGATTGAGCCTCTTGGAATGGCGAATTGGGCTGACATTCACACTTATCTTTCCAATTTTCCAACTCTACAACAAAAATTCTTCCAAGTAGAATTACCAACTTACTCAAAAATGACTACCTCAAAATCACTTCCTCACTCAGAATTCATATTTTTTTACAATTGGATAGTGAAAAAATCAAGTAAGGGAACCACATTAAATAGAGCAACTAGTGTGCATCTGCATTAAATTTCTAGGAGAGATTGTGTGAGATTATTATCAATCCACTAACCCTATTTTAAAACTCAACCGTTGATCAAAACTTTGAACCAAATCAATGGTTATAAATTTCAACTTTTTGTTGATGCCAAAATTAAGTGCATGCATTTGATACTCATCCCAAATCAAGAGACTTGAGTGAGATAAGTATTTTCTTAACTTACATGTCAATGACACACTTGATTTTCCAACTAGACATGTCATGTCACATTTACCTACTTGCCCATAGAAAATAACTCACTCGTAATTCATCATAGTAGGATAGTGAGGAACGATCATGATTTTTCTTCAGAATATCTGCCCATACCCTACCTTACTTCAATTTCACTTTCCCATGTGTACCAGCCTCTAACATATTTGATGAATCTAAAATTTCTTATCACTCTCACAAGTGTGTTGAAGAAAAAGCTCTGACTTTAGCACCATTTTTATCTTGGAACGATCTCAGCTAATCCGTCCAATTTCATCTATTCTTGTCAAGAGCCTTCTAAATTTGGAGTGATCTATGTGGTAGTTTCCCATGTACCCATCGAGGAATGAGGTACATGGGAGAAGCCCTCGTGGGATAGAGGGGAGTGGTCAAGATTTGACCACATCACCAATCATCAACCGCCAATGCCATCCCTTACAAAACAAGCCTTTGTCTATGAAAACCCAATGGGTCCCACCATATGGTAGGTTTCATACCGCTTGCTAGCTCGTGTGACTATCACATCTTCTCATTGCAGATAGATAGGAGTGTGGGAGAAAAGCCCAGATAGGAACACATGTTGCACTGTACACTGTTGATAAAACCTTGAACAACACCCACCGCCCTATGAAGGAACAATTCTATCATTTAAACAATACCACATGGACATCACCCACTAGCCCGTATATTTAAAATATTATGGAATAAAAAAAAGCAGGCTCATGGGGAGTGGCACAGATATGGGCACATCT
Organism: Sequoiadendron giganteum; assembly: GCA_007115665.2. NCBI lineage: Eukaryota > Viridiplantae > Streptophyta > Pinopsida > Cupressales > Cupressaceae > Sequoiadendron > Sequoiadendron giganteum. Next base: position 159,127,807 of record CM021109.1, on the reverse strand, counting down.
TCAGCCCATTAACAGTGGATCCTCCTTGAGAAGTGATATTCATCCTTACAAAGGTGACCGGTTCGACCATTATATGAGTTACGTGGTTGAAGCCCATTGGCCCGTGATAATAAAATAAGTAGCAATAAACCAACACTGGCATACATGGAACAAATAAGATTGAATTACATGATCAGATGACCAATATGATGCATAATTTCTGCACACATAGAAAAAATTAGTCATAAAAAGGTGCCATCGCTAGGTGACAAAATACCAACCCTTTTTAATGAAGGATAAGGATATAAAATTTTAAGACTAAACCTTCATTCATAAGGAATTAAGATCAAGAAGAAACTGAGGTGACCGACAAATCTTAGGTTAGGGGCCAGTAAAACAATGACTATCATGGCACAAGTGACAACTTAAGTGACCAAGAATGGGAAAGAGAGATCAATGCAATTTTCAAATGATCAAGGGTTTATGCCAAATTTTGGAGAGTTTATGAAGATAAAAACCCTATCACAGTGATGAGAACATGACCTGAAATCAGAAAACAAGGGACTAACACATATTTTTTGCAATTTTTCAAGATGGAACCAATATTTATTTAAGGGTTTCCATCAGTGGCTCCTATTGGGGACACATGCCTCTCATATGCATGGTGAGATCCTAGAATCTATTGGAGAGCAGACCAAGTGCCACATTATTGCGTGATAGGATTCTTCAAATTTTCAAATCACATTTGCTAGCCCTAGGCCATCAAATGAAAAAGAAGAATTCATGTTTTCCTCTATCAAAGACACTATTCTCTGTTGTTTGTATTGAACCAAGTCTGAAAAAACTTGCATAGTCCATCTGGAAACAAATACCACCCCTAGCATGTTTGATCACACCACTAAGACTTTCATCAACAAGATTATTCTCATGCATAATTACTTTCCTATCAAACTTGACTAGAAAATAGAAAATTTCACAATGTGTTCCAAATGGGTCACTCTGAGACCTCCCCTTGTCATTCACTCTCATAGTGGTTAGGCCCAATAAAAACATCATTTCCTACACATAATATGCATTTTTTCTACATGTGGAGCAAATAATCCTCACAAATTTGAGACTCCTTCAATTGAATTGCACCATAGTTTCGTTCATTACCATATGACTCAAGATTATACTTACCAAAACCCACAATACCTTCATTTGAATCATTTTGAATATTGAATCTCTTTCAAGATTAAGAGGATCAGCAAAAAAAAATCATGTACATCATTAGTTGAGAGGTATATTTCCCTATATGTCAAAGACTCACTATTATTTGAAATTTTTTCTTTAGCCTTTGAACAAGTATCTTGGTTTTCTTGAACATAAATACTTTCCTTATTTGATAAAAACGTGTTCATAATTATAGTATGGAGATAAGGAGAAATAGCAAAGAACTCAATTTCATATTTACTATCATGAGATCCATCATTGTCTACACCATCAAATCTTTATCATTTTTAACACTTTGCCCAGGTTCAAGATACTGAATACACAAGTTCCTATTTTTAAAGTGATCATCATACATTGCATCAGTATGCTCTAGTGATAATAGGCCTGAGCTACACTCCAAGTATTAATCATGTGAAACCTATTCACTTACTTGTGAACAAGCAATGTCATCATAATTTACATCATTAGATTCTTCAAATGAAGAAAACATCTCTAACTCCTCCTCATAAAAGCATCCACAACCTTTTGAATATTCAGGTTCATTAACATCATAATCTTCATCACAAAGAAACTCATCACTACATAAAATCTGTTCAAAACTCTCTGAATGTATGCTTAAATTCTCATCTTCAATATCTTGACTACTAACTTGTGGTAAGGAATCAACAACACTTTCAATTATATCTCTATCTCCATCACTAGTATACATATTTTCACATATGTTTCTAGTTCTATCTACATCCATACAACTAGAATAATTTTCTTTTTTAGATACTCTATTTTCACTTATGTGTAACATGTTCTAATTTTACACAATGGGACAATAGCTATTAACATATTGATGCATCATGTCTTGTGTATTGTCATACTTGGCTTCTTCAACACTCTTTATCCAATCAAGTACCTGATCAAAATAGTGAGGTTTCAATTATTTTGGCAAGGTACTTAGCCCTAACTCATAAATTTCACAAAATAAATCAACACATGTTGAATCCTGGGGTCTCAAAAAGGAATCCAAAATTATTGAGAACAAATCATAAGGTGATTCTCCCTTGTGCCTCTTCATATTGGATAGTTCTTGGATAAAATATATCTAGTCAATTTTGCTCAAACTTAGTTGATGTTCAACTTGGAATTCATTATGATCATTGTGTTGTAGTGATGGGAAAATTGGAATAACAGAAGTGTTGATGCTGTTTTATATACAACAACAACTTAGATAGAATATGATATTCTATCTCTCTTGAAAGGTCAATCTTTATTGGAAAAGAGATAAACCCAAGGTCTCTAATGTCAGGTCTTGATAATGCAATAAAACAACTCAGTGATAAAATGTGAAATGTTTGTAATCACAAAGGTACCTTACAAAAAAAATCCTGGAACCTCTAAACCTATCAGATTTAGCAATATTTTGATACTTGAAATTCCTAAACCTAACTCAAATTCAAATAAATAGAAAAAGATAAGGGTTCCAGAAATCCTAAGATTAAAATCCACTCCTAAGATCAACAATACCAATGACAAGATACTTGAAACAGACCAATCCCTCACATGTAATTTCTTCTCAACCCATACTTATCCTACAATCTTACAGAAACAGTGCAATATTCTAAGGAATTCAAGATTTTTAGATCATGAACATTCAGTCAAACCAACCCTTATTTGCAATTGAAATGAACAAATACCCACAATTGAACTAAACATAGAAATATAAGATCCAAGCTAACTTTACAAAGCAACCCACAATCAATAATTTACCAAATTTATGGATCAGGAATCACTACAACATCCCAAGTACCATTTAATCATTTAACTCTAAATCTAAATTGCATTCAAATTCTTTCAAGCAATTTCAAAGATATAATAAGAACCATGCAAGATAAACCCCAACAACTGAGGCTAAATGCCATACTTATAGAACATTCCATCCCAATTTAGGGTTAAAAAGAAGGTCAGCCAAGGAAAAAAGATAGTAAAATATTCTATTAAATGCTTAAGACTCTTTTCTAGGCCAGCTTGGGATCTCCGATATAAATCGGTCCAATGCATGTGAAGAACAAAAGAAGGAATAATGGGGAAGAAAAAAATTTGTTGTATCCTTGCATTAAATTCCTTCACCCTTGTCCTTATCTTGCCCCATTTTATTCTTTACCCTAAGGAAATTTTCCTCTAGGTCGGCCAAAGGTGGGATATTTAATAATTTGAATCTTCTATCAAGAGATTTAATTTCTCCCCTTGATTTCCTGACGACCTCATCCCACTCCACTTTTAAGATTTTATATTTCTCCATGACTGCAACATATGTGGCCACATCATCAAATTGGTGCATATTAATTGGACCATCATCAACCGAGGAAAAAATCTCATGCCACCATTTCCTTAATTGTTCCAAACTCAAGTACTTAGATGCAAAACAAATCCTTCTTGTCATGATCGCGAAGAATGAAATGCATCTACTATATATATCAGTCAAGATACCCTCTGTTTGTTTTCCTTTCTTTTGTATCTTCTTCAGTACTCTTTGTCGTATTTTCAAAACTTCATACCATTCCCAAGGCTCGACAACCTTTGAAGAAGATAAAATCCCATTTCCCACAAGCTTCTCTTAAGTATACTCCATAAAAACCATGGTTTTCTCTAGCAAGAGGTCAATATCCTCCTTATCTTGAGATAACACATTCCTCAACCATTCCATTGACCTATGGGAATCTCCAACAGTTGATAAGATGCCTTTGATTGCAACATCTCCTCTTCTTTTCACTCCCTGCAACCAATCATGTGTGACCTGTGTCGTGGCCTTCATAATTTCCAATTCAGTGATGGTCTCCTTAGCTAGAAGGAATGTTGTAGATAATGAAGAGATAGATTACAAAGGCCTCATGAGATCCTGAAAATACCCCTTCAATCTCTCATTATCCTTCTTTAACTCTTGTTTAGCTTGCACCTCTTTGTTTAACCTACCTAAAATTGTAGCACTAAAGCCCTCAAATTATTCAACCTCTTGCATCATGGAAGTGGGCCCAAGGTTAATGCTTTGAAAACTATAGTCTTGGCTAGTTACCTCATCTTTGTTCTTATTAGGTGTAGGAGTAGCAATGTGGATCAGCTAGTTATTCACCTCATCTCTAGTGATTTTGGAGATCACCTTAGCTTTCTTCTTTGTCTTTCTTTTGCCTATGTTGGCCAGTAACTCATCTGAGTTTGGAGGAGTGTCATCCATAATCACCTTCTTATTATTTAATCTTTCACTAATCCAACCTGGGGTAGAAGCATCCAACTACTGCTCACTTTGTTTCTCCATCTCAACTTGATCCATAGAGGTTTCAATGGTTACATCATGCTCTAAGGAAACTCCTAATTTTTGCCTCTTGTATCATCTTCTTTATCCTACCTTGGATTCTCATCTTTCTACACATTAAATTTATCCTCCCCATGTGTCGATGGAGGATTTTTTGCAAACACTTCTTCTTTTCCTACAGACTAGTCTCCCTTATCCTAAACAGATGAATCCCGATAATTTATCAAAGGAGATAGGAGGATTCTTTCTATCTCTGCCTTGACAATATGGAGCTCTCCCTCTTTGAATTCCACCACATCCTCCTCTTGGTCATCACTAATCTCTGCATCCAAGGACTCATGCCACACATCATATGACTCATAAAGAGGAGAGGCATCCTTTTGTTGTTCCACCATAGCAGCACTTATAGTAACATTTTCCTTCAATATACCACCCTTTGGAGAAGGATTCTTTGATCTTCTTGTATAGACCTATTTCTTTTCTCTAGAACTCTCCACTTCTACCACCTGAGGGCCTGTGTCTTCTTCCTTCTTGGAAGGCTCACTTTTCTTCTTTGAAGTTTTAACCAATCTTATCCTCTTGGGCATAGGGACATTATCTCTCTCATCCCCCTCATTTGGTTCCTCCTCTGCAGTGGATTTGTCTTTCTTAGGAACATTCTTCCTCTTTTTAGGAATTGGATTCCTCCTCTTTTCCACCTCTCCCTCTGCTTGTGCACCCTTAATCTTGATTTTGAAAGGAGACTCCACCTTCTCTTTGCCTTTTAGATTTTGTTAGGCTTCCTTAGAGGTAGAATGGGACTCCAAATCTCCCGTCAGATCATAAGTATATTGCATGCCTTTACTATCGAACTCCCAAATCTTGAGTTTGATCCACAACTTAGTGTATTTGAGGATAGGGGATATGATTTGTTCCAACTCTATTTTTCTTCCTCTAACCGATCAATCTCCCTTACTGACTTGTCCTTGATAGGCTGATAGTCATTTTCTTGGATTACATCACCAACTTGATCAGGGATGGCCTTGACAATGTACAATCTAAACAAATTAACCAGTAGCCTGGAGAACTTCTTCTTCCTGACCTCAAACCCATCTTTGTACTTGGCTCAATAATCTTCAATGTCATCCTTGTGGCTGAATTCTGTTAGAGTAATAATTTATATGCTTAATTAATTATATGATACTGGTTAATTAATTAAGTCACTTATTCCTCTAGTTGCTTAAGCTAAACTTAGGCACATTAATAATTGATTAATTATTAAGTGTGCACACTAGGGTTTCATTTAGGGTTTCCCTTTTAGGGTTTCTTGATCTCCTTCATAAGGATTGATCTCTTTGTAATAACTGAGATTCTGATAATGCATTTTACACTTTGAAGTTTACAGATCTTGTTTTGTTCTGAATGTCTTTTGCATGTAACAGGTTATTGCATGCAAGTGATCTTGGATTCTAACAAATTCTCTACTAGCCTTCTTTTGTGCTCCATCGGTCAGGTCAAATCTATACCTTTTTGAATGGAATGAAAAACCCAAACCACTAATTTCTTCCTCAGAAGACTATTTTGAAATGATGGAAGAACATGCCTCATGACCACCTACCCTAAAACAGAAGTCATTACCAAATCCAGTCTTGTATTTATCTCTATTTATAATGGCATAAAAGTCACATATCTACCTAGTGACCTCTAGGAGTATGAGGTGATCAGTTGGATACCTTGGTAGCCTATAAGAAGCCCTTTGGAACCCATCTATCTTGATGTAAGAGAAGTCAGGGAACTTATTAAACTAGGATCAAAACCTCATTATCAACTCCTTTGCAACATCTAAGATTCTGACATGGTCTGCACCTTGGAGAAATCTAGCGATATACATGGTGAATGCATCATTTCACCCTCCTATAATTTTAACTCCCTAAGTGCAACTATGGATAAACCTCATAGATCACATCCTATAAAAAGACACCTCTTGTACTTAGTCCTTTGTAGGGGTGGAATCTTGCAAGAGCATAGACTAAGTAAGAGGTCATGGTGAAGTTCCTTTTTTGCAACACATTGCATAGTTTCTCATGTATAATGGGCCTAATGATGTCTGACTAGTGATAATCAGTTTTCTAATCCATCCTTACTATAACATAAAACATCCAGCTCTCAAACACCCCTGCACACTTCAAGCCCACCACTCTACTAAGGAGTGTTATTGCATCATAGTACTCTGACTTAAAATTTGCTTTGAATAGATGCTTAGGTTTCTCCATCCAAGAGTTAATGGTCTGTAGTGACTTGATGGTATCCTCTTCATAATACTTATTGGCTACATATAGGTCTAGTCCTACCACATGGGATCTTTCAACCATATCAAATGTCTGTGACATAGAGGGAGAAACGAAATTAGCCAATACTTGAACTTGTGGACCAATCACCCTTTGTGTGCTCCTACCACAATGTCTGGCACACTCTAGGACCAATTCATAGTGTAGACATCCAAATTAAATCACTTCCATATGATCAAAATCGTCTACTCTAATCATCTATTTCATTAATAGTGATTAGATAATTTATTTAATCATTATTTCATTTTCTGCCTAAGGTTCCTAAAGTATCTAATTAAATAAATTAAATACTTTACCTTACCCTCTTGTCTTCTCTAAATTAAATAAACATGACAAATTATTTAATTTAGTCATTTAACCTATTTGGATTAAAATCAATTTTTAACTCCCCTTTTCTCTCTCCTTGTCACATTCTCTATAATCCTCTTTTAATCCAGATTAAATTAATTAATCTGTGATTAGGATGTGCACCACTTAATCAAGATTAAATGTCACATCCTCCATAATCTCCCACCTACCTCTAATCTCCCATTAATTACCTTAATCCTATGTTTGCACAACTTTAATCAGAATCATTAACCATATTTGGCTTACCTTTTTTGGTCAACCTTCTCACTTACCATTTTTGGTATGGACTCCCTTCCCCATGTGAATTTTTAATTCACATTTATTCAACCAAGGTTCCCCTCTTCCCCATGTGAATTTTTAATTCACTTTTATCTTTCCAAGGTCTTCCCCATCCCCCATGCAAGATTCTAGAAGCCTTGACTTGTCACTTCACATGTGCCAAGGGCTTCTAGAACCTTGGACTTGTCACATCACCCACATGTGACAAATCTCCAACTTTTTGGAGACCCTCTCTTATCCACTAGATTCTTCTAATCATTGTGAATTTTTAATTCAATTTTATTCCTCCAAGGAATCTTCTCATCCCCCAAGATCCACCTCATTTCCACATCACTCCACCCTAAGACATCTCACATTCCACATGTCAAGATGTGAGGGCTTGTGAGTCCTCAACTCACCATAGCCCTTCATCTTGATCTTGTTGGATCAATCTCAACCGTTGAATTCTCTAGAGAACTCCAATTATCCTATAAATACCCCCTCATTTCCCTCAAAAAAAAGGGGAATCAAGTCTTTTGCAAATAAACTCTTGCAAAATTGTCATTCAAGCTCTCATCCATTTTAGCACCCATATTGCATCAATTCATCTTGCATCCACTTCATTTCATTGCCATCCAAGGAGCACACAAGACTTCAACATCAAGGGCCAACCAAGGAAGCAACAACATGAAGGTATAACAACAATTTATTTGTTTATCTTGTTTTCATATTGTTCATTTTCTTGGGCTAATTATTGAGGTGCCCTATTATCTTGTTGTTTCTTTTTATTGCACTATTTGTTCTATCTAACATCTCTCACATTTAGAAGCAACATTTTATTAGGATCACATTTCTGGCACGCCTGGTGGGACACACAAAAGGGTCTCTTTCTTTCACATTTTTTGTTGTTAGCTTGTTTGCAGATTCAGGTTGTAGAGGGGCGAACTTACCCTCCCGAATGTTGCAGAAGGGTGACCTTGCCCTCTGTTTCCAACTATTTTCTATAGAGGGGCGACCTTGCCCTCTGTTTCTGACTATTTTCTGTAGAGGGGTGAATCTTCCCTTTGACTATTTTCTGCAGAGGGGCGAATCTACCCTTTGACTATTTTCTACAGAGGGGAAAATTTTCCCTTTGGGCTGTTTTTTGACTGTTCACTGTAGAGGGGCGAATTTGCCCTTAACAGCACATTCGGGAAGGTAAAAAGGGACATTTTAGCTTCGTTTTTGTCTCTTTCTTTTGCTATTTTGTGCTCTAACCCACTAATCCTATTTGTTGATGAGTGAAGTCAGATTGCTTGCTGGTATCTTGCATATTTTTATTGCAAAATCACAAAAAGGAAGGGATAAACAATTAACATTTCCTTACAGGACCTTCCTTTTTATTCTGATTCTTAAAATTCTTTCCTTGCTACTTTATCTATGTGCTTAGTATAAGTAGGGGAAAGTAATATTTGCTATTTTCTGTGTCTATTTTACTTATTTTACCCTAAGGGGGCATTATTTTTTGTTTCACTTTCCTCCTTTGCACGTTGTGCAGATCCGAAGGAGGTCGTTGAAAACAATTAGTGTCATCTTCTTAGCGGGACCTGCTTGGGGATTTCATCACCCCAAGGGACGATCCCAACAATGCATACTGGTGGAGTATATAAAGGGGGGAGAGCCAAAGCTATACCTCAATCTAGTTGCGTCGTAATTGGCGAAATGTCAAAGCTAGGGTGATACCTAGATAGACGTGAAGAGTTGGTCCGAGCCTTTCAGTATCTTGCTGGGGCTCCCGACTCACGCTTGTGATGGACTGGTGTTCATAGTTTGTGCCTCACGTACCAAGTGTATATCGAGGACTCCCTAGAAACCTTGTTCATCCTAGAGTAAGACCTTTGTTGGCCATACCCGTTAAAACACTAATCATAGGATTATGCTTGTTCAAAGTGTCTTTTTGTGAAGAACCAGTAAATTTTGGTAAGTCAAACTGTCATTAAGCCATTTTAAGTCCTTGCCAAAATCCCTTATCCAAACCAAGTTCAAATTTTCACTACAGAGGGGCAACCTTACCCTCTGTTTCGGTCATTTTCTACAGAGGGGTGAATCTACCCTTTGCTGTTTTAGCCTTTTCCACTATAGAGGGGTGACATTGCCCTCTGTTTCAACCATTTTCTATAGAGGGGCAAATCTGCCCTTTGTTGTTTCAGCCTTTTCCACTGCAGAGGGGCGACCTTGCCCTCTTTTTCAGCCATTTTCTACAGAGGGGTGAATCCGCCCTTTGCTATTTCATCCTTTTTACTGTAGAGGGGTGACCTTGCCCTTTGTTTCAGCTTTTTCTGTAGAAGTGCGAATATGCCCCGCTGAACGACCAGTTTCACCCGTTTAACCTCCGTTCGAATCCCCGAAGCCTCCATTTGACCATTTGATCAATCCAAACCTTTATTTGGCCATTCTAAGCCCCCGTTCACCCCTCTCGACCATCTATCTATCCAATCTGAATATCTGATTACCCGTTCCGAGTGGCCGTTTCCCTGTTCCGAGCATTCGTCAACATTTTCTGAAAATCAACGTTTCATTGACTAGACTGCATAAGTGCTTCTTAGAACGTCATTGGAGTCCATATCTTTCATCAAATCATCCATCCCAATCATCTAGACTTCATTTTTTAAATTTTTGATTTTTGTGTCGAAACTTCTTGAGGCCATAACTTTTGACTCGGATGTGGGTTTTGGCTGAAATTTTACGGGTGGTTCAATTAGGAGCTGGCATTTGGATTCTCAACCGCCTTCTAAGTCCCTTGGATCCTTCTTCAACACGTTTTCAGAGCCTCAAACTTTCATCTTGACCCTCAAAATCACAAATTAGCATTTATTTTTTTTAATTTCCCAATTTTTGACGAACTGTTTCATTAATAACTCTGAATGCATGTCTCATATTTTCGATGTTAGTTGGCAATTCATCCTATCTTAGTATTGGGTATTTTTTGGAAAAAAATTGGACTCTCAAACGTATGCCTACGAAGTTTCCTTAAATGGAAAAATTTGACAATTTTTTAAAACTACCAAATTTGGCAAAAATCTGATTGTCAACACCTTACGTCCTCTAGTTAAAACCCATGATCATGTTTTCAAATCAATACTATCATATCCTATGATCCAATCCCAATCTAAGCCCCAATTCAGTCCTAATCTGAGCATTAATCCCATCATCCTAATCTGAGCTTTCATCCAATCCCCATATTATGAGCTTTCAGTTCATCCTAGTTCTCTATCCATCATCTATTATTTCCTTCTAATCTATATCCATCATGAATATTTATCCCCCTCTCACACAACCAACAATAGTAGTCAAGGGGAATCCTAACTCCGTTGATGACAATAACGAAAATCTTGTTGATCACGAAGATTGTTATATAGATCCTTGTGACGCTATCATTGCTAGTAAGATCTCTCCAATCGCCTCCCAAAATCCCACTACTTATTCAAACTATCCCACCATGCCTTCATCCACATCTAATAATGGTTCTTATGCTACCCTTGACAAGGGATATCCAACATCCTCACCATCGACATATTCAGCATGTCCTCCCTTTCAACCTCTATCCTATACAACATCCACTTCCTCTTATCCTCATCATCACCAACAATCCCAATACCTCCACCTTAATCACACACTCACACATTCCTATCACAATCCCCCATCCCAATATTCCTCCTATCCTAATCCACCATCTCAATCCCCTCATCCTTATCTACCATCCATATCCTCCTACGCCAACCCACCATACATTTCTTCCTATGATGGTTCACCACCTCAATCTTCCTATTCTAATCCAACATCCACAACGTCCTATCACAATCCCCCATCCCCACACCCTTACATTAATTCCACATCTCCCCATTCTAATCCTTCATCTAAATCTTCCTACTATCACTCGACATCCCAATCTAATCCAACATGTACATCCTCCTACATCACTCTCCCTTTTCCCACATTATATCTTAATCCTCCATCTCCTCCTAGTCCTCCATCCAATCCCATCCCTTCATCTAATTCTAATCCCCCATCTCCTCCTAGTGCTCCATCCAATCCAATCCCCATGTCTAATCCTAATCCTCCAATCCCTAATCCTCATCCTCATCCTCCATCTCCTCCTAGTCCTTCATCCAATCCCATCCCTTCATCTAATTCTAATCCCCCATCTCCTCCTAGTGCTCCATCCAATCCAACCCCCATGTCTAATCCTAATCCTACAATCCCTAATCCTCATCCTCCATCCCTTCCCATCACTCTACCCAATCCTACATCTCTTCCAAATGTTTCACAAGGACTCATGCAAGAAGAGACACCATGCCCTCCCACTTTATCATGTACCATCACTAGTGATGAGGCCCTCCTCCATCCTACACCTATCCCTCTCATCACCATTCCTACCACCATCCAAACAATTGAGCCAATCAAATCCATTGGATCCCCATATTCTACTACTAGATCCACCAAATCCATTGAAGACATCCAATCCCCTCCTCCTAGTCCTAATATTCACAAAGTTCAATCCAATGACCTTCATGAATCCTCCATCCTCCTCTCTCCCCCAATTGAGGAGTCCCTCCAACACTCTTCCATCATCATACATCCCACACAAGATGAGTCATGCCAAGTGCTTGATCCAAAGAATACAAGCATATCCCCTCCTCCAAATCAAGATCACTCCATCCCATCTACTCCATCTCAAGAACATAGTCTTCCATCCATTTCATCTCATGATCCATATCCTCGACCAAGTCATGATCCTATCCTCCCATCCACCCCATCTCAAGATCACACTATCTCCTCCACTCCATCCCATGATCCCATTTTCCTTCAAGATCCAATCACTCCATCTCATGAGCCCTTATCATCCACTACCTCTCATGGTCCCTTATCACTCATTCCTCTTGATGTTGCTATCCCCTCATCTCCATCGCATGATCCTTCATCACCATCTAGTCTTACCATCCCAATGCCACTTTTGTATCACCTTGGTAACATTACGTGCATCCATGGTGGTCTTCTTGTCGAAGAAAATCAAAGTATATGCACCACCCATCCTCCTTCACCTAATAATGCAATTGCATCATTCTTCCAAAAGAATAAGCATCCTACCATAGATCATATGCTTGAGAACATGAACTATCAAGGAAAAGGTTTAGGCCTTCATGATCAAGGTATTTTAGAACCCATTCAAGTCAAAGAACATCCAGGCACACATGGTCTTGGATATGTCTCCCAAAACTTGCACTCTAAAGATGTTGGTACAACCTTCGTACATCCTAAACGATCCTCTTCTAAAGGCACAAAAGGTACTTCCCATCATTCTACCAAGACATATGCCGCCATCCCCCATCCTCCATCATACTACCTACAAACAACTATCCATCTTCCTCCCTCATCCTCTAAATCCATTTTGGGTCCTTATGTCCCTCTATCCATCATTGCTCATCCTTCATCTACTATGGGTTCTTATATCCCTCCATCAAACCCCACACATCCTCCATATACACAGTCTATTTTGGGTCCTTATATCCCAAAATCACCCCCTCCATCTTATCCTATTCATCCACCCCCTCTCCCTCGTACACAGCATAAAAATCCTACCTTCATAACTCCTAATCAGGATCAACAAAGGTATGTAGCTACATATTATCCATCCACACTTCATCATTAAATGCCTACCTCCATCACTCCCCATCATCCATCTCCTCGCATCTATCCCCTTGCTACTAAAAGAACTTTGGATACCAAAGCAACAATACATAAATCCAAACATCCACATGAATCTAAAGCTCCTCATGTCCCCTTCCACAAACATGTTGAATAACAGAAAAATCGAGTCCAAAATCCAAATCAATCCAAAAGGCCACAAAGGCCCACTAAAGCAAAAATAAAAACCATGTGGATCCCAAAGAAAAAAGGTGCCATACCTTCAAATGAAAAATCGATGATGACATCCAAAGTTGCTATTCCCCCACAAAGTAATTCACCTCCTCCATCTCCTAAATCTGTTTTGGGTCCCTACATCCCAAAATTCACTATCCCAATGCCTCCATTATTGCCACACTCTCCATCTATTCATCCATCTATCTTTTCACATCCACCATCACATGTGCCAATGTTGGTCCTGCACACCTTCCCCCATCACACATCCACTCCATCATTCAATCCATACACCTTCCAACATCCCATCCACTATCCCCCATATCTCCCCCATCAAATTCCTTTAATCCATCCTCTTGCATAAACCATCCAGTCTAATAAGGTTGTACCAACATCCATAGTCACTTCAAACATGGGCTCTTATTACCTCATATGGAACTTGATGCGTGAGTCCTTCATCCCTATCCTTATCAATTTTCCTCTAAAAATCCGCATATCCATATCCCTATCTTTATCCATCTTCGTCCACATCCTAGTCCAAAAAATCAGAAAAATACAAAAAACAAAAAAATAATAAAGAGAAAATCATTCGTCCAATGGTGAAAACTTGGCAAACAAGTGCCTTGGATACGTACATTGATGAAAACTTGGCAAACAAGCATCATGTGTAAATTCCCCATCTCGTCTCCTTCCATGATTGGGGGCAACATCCACTTACGCATTCCTTTCCTCCATCTCCTACATCTGCCTATCTTCTTGCATCCTATCCATCCTATCCCATTTATCCCACTTCCTCCCTCTTCCTTGTGATCTTGATAAATGTAGGGGAAAACCTATATACATGCTTTGGACACCTCTTGGCATATATTCCCATCCATACACTATCATATTCCTTATCCACCTCTATCTATCTTCCATTGCCCATCTCACTCCCTTATCCACCCATCTTGCTATCCCTCTTGCCTCGTCATGCATGACACATATAGAGTGGGGGCATCTCCTTATTTGCAATTGGGTCCTTGGAGACATCATCCATCCATTCTGCTAGGTAATCTTCTCCATCTCCCCATCCTCTCATCCCATAGTCCTTGTCATCCTTTCATCCTTATCTCCCCATTCCTCTATCTAAAAATCCAATCCATCTCCCTATCCTTATCTTCCTATCTACCCATCCACAAATCCTTTTTCATCTTTTCATCCTTATCTCCTCATCCATTTATCTACCCAGTAATCCATGTCATCTTTCTGAATCCTTATCCTTCTATCCATATATCCTAGAGTATTTCTATCTCCCCATCTTTATCAATCCATCAATTTTCCTTCCATCTCATAGTCCCTTGTCATTGGTCTCTAGCTATAGGCTACCCTCATGCAATCCAATGACTTGTTATCTCACTATCAGCATTCCTATCTATTTCTCACATCTTTCCAATCTTCATCACTCATCTATCCATCATCTATCCACCTATCCTAGCATCTTTCTATCTCCCATCTTTATCAATCCATCCATTTTCCTTCCATCTCGTAATTCCTTGTCATTGGTCTCTAGCTATAGGCTACCCTCATGCAATCCAATGACTTGATACCTCACTATCATCATTCCTATCTATTTCTCACATCTTTCCAATCTTCATCACTCATCTACCCATCATCTATCCACCTATCCTAGCATCTTCTTTTCCTTCCATCTCATAATCCCTTGTCATTGGTCTCTAGCTCTAGGCTACCCTCATGCAATCCAATGACTTGATATCTCCCTATCATCATTCCTATATCTTTCTCACATCTTTCCAATCTTCATCACTCATCTATTCGTCATCTATCCACCTATCCTAACATCTTCTTATCCATCCATTCATTTCCCTCTATTATCCCTTGTCATTGGTAACTAGCTCTAGGCTACCCGCATGCAACCCAATGCCATTCACATCATCATTCATCCCTCCTATCTATTCACCATATCTTATCACTCTTCATCATTCATCTATACATCCTCTCATCCTCCCAATTCATATTCTAATAATCTAGGTCACTATCCCATTCATGAGCTTCTTATAACCCACATCCCACATATCGACCATCCCATCTGCACAGCCTATCCTGACTCACCATATCCACTCCATCATTTTATCCATTTATCTTGGTCATCTCATCATCCCTTATCCATTGTCTATCATCGGTCTCTTTTCAAACTACGTTGCCCCTGTGCTTTCACGTAGGCAAGGTCGGTCATTTGATCAACCCCCGGGGTTCTATCTCTTATCTATCTTGTCCTCTTCCATAATCTGTCTTTGGCCTTGTGTCGAACTACACTGCCCTTATGCTTTCACGTAGGCAAGGTCCATCATTTGGTCCACCCCCTAGGAATTTTTTTCCATCTGATCATTGCCCTCCATTGAGGTCTTCATTTTCCTCTTTTCACTTTTATCCATGGTCTCTTGTCGAACTACGTTACCCTTGCGCTTTCACATAGGCAAGGTCGGTCATTTGATCCACCCCCAAGGTTCTATCTTTTGTCTATCTTGTCTCTTCCATCGTCTATCTTTTGCCTTGTGTCGAGCTACATGGCCCCTGCGCTTTCACGTAGACAAGGTCAACCATTTCGTCTACCCCCTGGGCATTTTTTCCATCTAATCATCAACCTGCATCCTCTATCTTCGTCATCCTCTTTCCACTTTTACCATGGTCTTTTCCTGAACTATGAGGGCTCTACGCTTTCACGTAGGCAAGGTTGATCTTTGATCAACCCTCGAGCCCCTAGGTCTTTAGGGTGTGTTACTCCTATTGTCTTGTCATCCTGTCATCTTGTCATGTCATCAAATATGTCCCTATCCTAGCTAGTACTTATCAAACAATGGTCATCTATATCACAAGATCCAATCAATTTCTGGTATCCTGCATCATGTCGATCAACCAATCTATCCTCCATCTTTGGTCTCAATAGGATGAATCCTTCCTAATAGACCGCATCAACCCCATCCATCATCTTGATCTTATGGTAAAGGATGTTTCAAACTTGATTGTCATCTTTTGATGCTTTTGGCTTTTGTTTATCATTTGAGCTCCCTATCATCACTTGTCATGGTCGCTTTGATCCATCATATCATGGTGTGCTTTGACTAGTAAACATAGGGGTGTATCCTGATCTTTTTCTTTGTTTTTGACTTCTTGGTTGTACCACGTAGTACCCACCAAGATCCCTGAGGTCTTGTGTTACATTGGGGCATCCTTTTGTGCTTGTGGTTATTCCAATACCTGGCCCGACCAAAGTCATCAGGATTTTGGGGTATTGGAATAGCCTTCTTGTCTGTTGTGTTTGTTTTATGCATTGAACACTAATCCGTCTTGGTTTACATACCTTGACGCCTGGTGTCTTATCCTATAACAAAAATCAGTGCTCTACGGATGGAAAATTGCATTAGGATTGCATTTCATTTTCCATTCCATCATCTTGCATGTCTCCCCCATCCTCATCCTCATCATCATCATCATTCTCATCTATGGGATGTATCCTTCCCTATCCTTGTGTTGTTTTGGGATGTATCCTTCCCTCATTAACATCACTCTCATTGGGATGTATCCTTCCCTATCCTTGTGTTGTTTTGGGATGTATCATTCCCTCGTCAACAACACTCATCCTCATCCTCATCAGGATGTATCCCTCCCTATCCTTGTGTTGTTTTGGGATGCATCATGTCCTCATCAACAACACTCCATCAACCATCTGCCCCACCTGGATTGTACCTGGATTGGGGCAACATCACATTTTTCCTTGCATCCATTTGTGCTCACCTTTATCTCCCATCACTTATCATCATTTTTTTTATTTCATCACTTTACATTGTCATTTTCATATCCCCTCTCATCTCTCATCCTTTCCCCCATCTATTTCTTCCTATTGAGAGGTCACCCGGGACCCCTCTGTTTTCCCCCATCACCCTCTCGAGGGGGAATACCCTTCCCATTTATCTATTTTCTCAGCCATAATCTCCATCCATTCCCCCACTAATTTGGACAGCTCAAGTCCTCCTCCCCAAGCTGGGGCATCATCCTCTGGTGAATTCCTCTATAGAGTCATTTGCACTTTATTTTCTTCGAAGCATGGTTATTCTAATGGTACTTCGAAGAGGGGGAAAATGTAGACATCCAAATTTGATCACTTCCATATGATCAAAATAATCTACTCTAATCATCTATTTCATTAATAGTGATTAAATAATTTATTTAATCATTATTTCATTTTCTGCCTAAGGTTCCTAAAGTATCTAATTAAATAAATTAAATACTTTACCTTACGCCCTTGTCTTCTCTAAATTAAATAAACATGACAAATTATTTAATTTAGTCATTTAACCTATTTGGATTAAAATCAATTTTTAACTCCCCTTTTCTCTCTCCTTGTCACATTCTCTATAATCCTCTTTTAATCCAGATTAAATTAATTAATCTGTGATTAGGATGTGCACCACTTAATCAAGATTAAGTGTCACATCCTCCATAATCTCCCACTTGCCTCTAATCTCCCATTAATTACCTTAATCCTATGTTTGCACAACCTTAATCAGAATCATTAACCATATTTGGCTTACCTTTTTTGGTCAACCTTCCCACTTACCATTTTTGGTATGGACTCCCTTCCCCATGTGAATTTTTAATTCACATTTATTCAACCAAGGTTCCCCTCTTCCCCATGTGAATTTTTAATTCACTTTTATCTTTCCAAGGTCTTCCCCATCCCCCTTGCAAGATTCTGGAAGCCTTGACTTGTCACTTCACATGTGCCAAGGGCTTCTAGAACCTTGGACTTGTCACATCATCCATATGTGACAAATCTCCAGCTTTTTGGAGACCCTCTCTTATCCACTAGATTCTTCTAATCATTGTGAATTTTTAATTCACTTTTATTCCTCCAAGGAATCTTCTCATCCCCCAAGATCCACCTCATTTCCACATCACTCCACCCTAAGACATCTCACATTCCACATGTCAAGATGTGAGGGCTTGTGAGTCATCAACTCACCATAGCCCTTTATCTTGATCTTGTTGGATCAATCTCAACCGTTGAATTCTCTAGAGAATTCCAATTGTCCTATAAATACCCCCTCATTTCCCTCAAAAAAAAGGGCAATCAAGTCTTTTGCAAATAAACTCTTGCAAAATTGTCATTCAAGCTCTCATCCATTTTAGCACCCATATTGCATCAATTCATCTTGCATCCACTTCATTTCATTTCCATCCAAGGAGCACACAAGACTTCAACATCAAGGGCCAACCAAGGAAGCAACAACATGAAGGTATAACAACAATTTATTTGTTTATCTTGCTTTCATATTATTCATTTTCTTGGGCTAATCATTGAGGTGCCCTATTATCTTGTTGTTTCTCTTTATTGCACTATTAGTTTTATCTAACATCTCACACATTTAGGAAGCAACATTTTATTAGGATCACACATAGCATTGAACTGTTAGAGGAAACCGAACTACATGACCCAATCCTGATTCTACCAATCTCCTTGCCAATAGAGGAGGATCCTATATTGTCGTTTTTTCCTTGAACTCTTCATACTCCCACTTGCCTACATTGGTATCAATGATCCCTGCCAAAGTGGAAGACAAATTTCTCTCTAGAACTTTAGTTTTGATATCCAACTTTATTCTCTCAGCCTCTGAGATGGAAGATCCCTCTGCACTAGGATTCACCACCTATTTATTCTTGGTCTTACCAGCAACTCCTTTGCTTGATTCGACCTGCACTCAAAGAAGGATCACAATAAGTATCCAATATAGTATGAGATTCCATTCTATTCCATTTCAAATAACATGTTAATCATCAAAGATGTCCAAACAACAATCAGAATTCCTTTAAAATATCATTAAAACACCCTTTGTTCAAACTTCAGGATTTTCACCACTTCACAGAATTTAGGTCAGAAAGGAATTTCGGGGAATTATGGGCTAGGTGGATTTTAGCGATGGAAACCAAAGAGCACCCATACGCCACTCAATCATCACCCAAAACTCAAGAAATGCTTGCAAATAATCTTAAATTATCCAAATCAATCATGCACTACAAAATCATTAACAATGAACTCATGCATTCCTTTAGTTCTTCATTCTTAACAAATCTTTGAGCAATTCCATTGGGGATGGAAATCCATGAAACTAACAAAACTGAGTGCATTTTGGGAAAATGAAAGAGCAATGAAAGTCCAGGGAAATCCCAATGTAATGGATTTTCCTGAAGTCAGTCTAATTTCCATATTCTATGCACATTTTTGAGAAAATGACCAAGTGATAGAAATTCGAGGAAATCTTAAGGCAAAGGAAACCCCTGAAATGATTGAAATCTTGAAATCTTTGAGTTCATCAGGATTTCACACAAATTGATCAAAAGATCACAAATTTGGGACTCAAGATTGGATTTAAATTACTTCAAATCGATCATCACTAAATTTAACCTTCCAACTCTCCCCATGGTGATCTAAGGTCATCAATAATTAATTCAGAATCAAACCCTAGGGTTTCATGATGAACATGCAATAAGACGTTCAACTCACTCGCTTTCTACATTAGATGCAGGGAGAAACAAGATCGAGTCTCCAGGTAGAAAAAATCATGCGCAAGACTAGGCTTAGGAAATGTAGAACCAATAGAAAATGGGGCAATCAGATCATCAAACTAGCAAGGATAGCCCCATCGATTTCAGAGGAGGCATCAAAATAATAAAGGGTGTAACCCTCAATACGCTAAAATCTAGACTGAAATAAAACCCGATGTACCAAAGGATCATTCATATTCATCAATCGAAAGCAAAGCAATGAATTCATACAATTAGTGAAATGAATTTTGTGATAACAATGACCGGTAACAAGCTTTGATGCCCTAGAAAGCAATAACAGCAATGAAGTTGAGAAAATCATCACCAAATCAAGAGATGGTCAGGTCTGATCACCAAACCAAGCCAAGCACACAAGATCAAGCCCCTCCAAATTCAATCAAGGAAAAAAATGTCAACTCACAACATAAAAAACCATCCTAGACTTTATTAAACCCAACCGTAGAACCCATACATGAGATATAAATGCAACAACATGACAACCTAGGGTGAATCCGAGAATCTGAAGCAATGAAAGAATTTCAAAAAAATCCGATTGACACAGAATTTCGTGAAGGACCAAAATATTTGGGTCATAATGTAAAACCGACCTCATCAGGTTTTTGAGGTAACCAGGGAAAACCCCGAAACTCACCCTAAAAATTAGAATTTTCAAAGTCTTACGTCAGAGGGGGAATTTGCACAAGCAAGATAAGCATTTAGGAACATTGCAAAGTAACCGAATCCCATGACCAAAAGACTAAAGTACCAAAAGACAAAAACCTCATGATTTCCAAAGGCAAGTCCAAAAGGTAAGGCCACAGAAAAGAGCCTAAAGACAAAAAAAAGTGGGTCTCTACTTTTAGTGGAGCGTGTGTGCAAAAAATGCACAACAAAAGGTGTCTACTATTGGTAAAATTCTCTAGAGAATTTTAATGAAAAATTGGAATCAAGAACCCAGAATCTCATGTTTCTATCCTTACATCAGGTTACCTATGAGAAAAGTTTGAGAAATCACAAAAAAGTAAACCTTTCCGATACAAGGTTCAAAGTGTGTGTGTATACATTCATCTCCCTTGCCTTGGCTGTAAAAGGGACCAAACTTAGCCTGACCAAGCTAGATAAAGATTCCAACTCCAAAAGAAACCTAGATAGAGCCTTCTTGCCAGTCAAGCATCCATAGCCCCAATGAGGTTATCAGTGTAACCCTCCCAAGCATAGATCTACTGCCAATCAGGCATCTAGAGCCCTAGTAGAGATACTAGGATACTCTTGATAAAATGAATATTTCTTTTGGTTTTCAATATTTTCTTTTCCTTCCTTTGTTTTTGATATTCTCTTTGAGATATTTCAAACATTCCCTTTCACCCTACAAGCAATGAAGCTCACACTCAGGTATGAGAACCATAGTGGTGCTAGAGCAGAATATAAGATTTTTCTCCTGGCCTGACTTCATAAGGACCATGTGCAACCTCAGAATCTTTAATATTTGTGTAAAAATATGAGACCCAATTATATTCAATAATTTGACTTAGTGACTCCAATTCCAAGCATATGCAACATCAAATAAAGAAGTTCCACCAATTGACTCTGAAAAGATTAGTAGATTTTGTAAACGAAATCAATGGAACAACCCTAGGGAAGAAACCTACTATGCTAATGCAACAAGCCCAGAAGAAAGCAAGAAAACCCAAAGAAAGAGTAGAAAAAAAATAAAAAACAAACCAAAGAAAACCTACCTTAACCAAAAGCATAAAATAAGCAAAGAAAAACAAAAGAAACCCTAATGCAACCAAAGCATAAAAAAACCAATAGAAAGGAAACCTAATCTACCTATCTACAAGGAAGGAGTTGTAAACAACTTAGGACTAGAAATAATTCTTCAAATACTACCCATTGACAGGAAATGGGATATATTCTCCAGTGAGGGTTTTCTAAGGAAAAGCATTATCTCCTAGAATCTCTAAAATCTAAATAAGGGTCGAGCCAGAGATTATCAAATTTTCCATGCTCCCCTTTTTGGTCATTGGCTTTGTCCTAGTAGACAACCAAGTCAGAGATTCTAAAGGCTTTCACCTTGGCTCTCCTATAAAACCATCTCTTTACTACACCCTAATGTTTGGAAAAGTTCTCTAGAGCCTCATCTCTTTTCTCTTCAAGGTGTAACAGTTCAACCAAGCGGGCTTCACATTTATCCTCTCCATCATAGTACTCATTAATGAATTGTAGGGTAGGAAAATTTAGATGGATGGGAAATACATGTTCCAAACCATACACTAGGTGATAAGGAGAGGTTCCTAGGGATGTCTTCTATCTAGTACGGTCTGCCCAAAGAGAAATTCTAAGCTGGGTGTGCCAATCCTTGGGATTCTTCTCTAATAGCTTACAAATGACTATTAAAATATTCTTATTATAAGACTCAACCAGTCCATTACCCTATGGGTATTAATTGGATGCAAACTTTATAATGATTCCATGATCATAGGCCCAATTAGAAAATTTCAATGATATAAATGCAAGACCATTATCACAAACCAAAGCCAATGGACACCCAAAGCAATTAATGATACCTAACTCAATGAAATTGATTACCACTTCAAAAGTGCATTGTTTACATGAAAGAGACTCAATATACATAGTAAAATAATTGGTTACGATGAGAATATATGTGTATCCTACAAAGGAAGGTGGATTGATTGGACCTATGAAATCCATTCCCCATTGTGCAAAGGGTTTTACCTCTATGATTGGTTGAAGTTGAAGGGTTGCACGTTTCTCCTTACTTTTTGTGGTTTGACATACATGGAAAGTCCTAACATGGTTATGTGCATATTTAAATAGGGTAGGCCAGTAATAGCCTTCTCTCGGGATCTAATTTGCAAAGGAAGGTGTTGAGCCATGGCCTATACCATATCTGTCATGGAATTTTTCCAATACTGTCTCAACCTCTTTTTTCCCTAAGCATCTCAAGTAGACACCCTCATGATTTTTCTTATACAAGATAGCTCCCTTTATCATAAAACTATCACTTTTCAAATGCAAACCTCTCATTTGTACTGAATTAATCTGTTTAGGACACTCTTTATTCAACAGATAGTAGATGATTTCATCATACCAGTCTCCTAGAGACACTTCTTGGAGATGATAATGTTGAGTTGTGAGGTCAAGACCCATTTTATCCATCATCCTTGTCAGTCCCTATCCTCTCACCAATTTCATGGTTTGGATCTCAATATCATACTCCTGTAACATGGTTACCCATTTAGCTCTACATTCTCCCAATTCATTTAGCATCAATAACAACTTAACTGTAGGAGCAAGTACTATGGAAAAGACCTTGTTCCTCAAGATATAGTGCCTAAACTTCTCTATTTCTCTAACCAAAGCATAGGTTTTTTTTTATACATTGGGATATCTTAGTTCTACATCTTTCAAAGGAGTACTCATAAAAGCTATGGGATGTTCATTCCCTTGATCAGACTTTTGAGTTAACATTCTAGCATAGGAGTGATCAGAAGAAAATGAATATATATATATATAAATGCTTTGAATAATCTAGACCTACCAATACTGGAGCCTCAACAATAGCTCTCTTAATTTCTGCAAATGATTCCTTAGCCTTTGCACTCTACTCAACTTTTGCTTCTTGTTTGAACATTGCATTCAAGGGCTTTACTATTTCTACAAATCCAGTGATGAAATTTCAGACGAAGTTGATTTTACCAAAGAATGATTTCATTTCCTTTTTTCTTGTAGGAGGGTGAATTTTCAAGATAGCCTCCACTCGTTCAGGATCAATAGTAATACCTTGTTCTAAAATAACATGTCCAATTTTCCCTAAGTGACTCCAAAAATGCACTTATTTGGATTGAGTGAGATGCCAATTCTCTGCACCTTTGGAAAACTTTGCATAGGTTTGCTATGTGATCACCTCTCCTTGTAGAAAAAACTATTAGATCATCCATATAAATGATTATGCACTTACCAATGATGTCTTTGAAGGAAATATCCATGGATCTCATGAATGTAGCTCTAGCATTGATTAGTACAAAGGGAATTCTTCTATAAGAAAAGGTTCCCCATTTTGTAGTGAAGGAAA
The DNA here is from genome assembly GCA_007115665.2 of Sequoiadendron giganteum. Classification (NCBI taxonomy): domain Eukaryota; kingdom Viridiplantae; phylum Streptophyta; class Pinopsida; order Cupressales; family Cupressaceae; genus Sequoiadendron; species Sequoiadendron giganteum. Next base: position 159,103,791 of record CM021109.1, on the reverse strand, counting down.
TTTTTTTCCTATCCTCATATTGTACCATAACTTGATTGTATCTAGAATACCCATCTAGAAAAGACATCATTTGAGATCCATTGACAATATAAAGTACTTGATCTAGTGAAGGGATTGGATAATTATCTTTCTCTGACATCCTGTTAAGGTTCCTAAAATTGACACACAATCTAATTTCTCCATTTTTCTACCTTACTAGAACCAGATTCACAACCCATGTTGAATTTCATACTGGAATTATGATTCATGTTGAAAGTAACTTTTTTACTTCCTTTTGAATGATAGGTTTCAACAAAGCATTAATTGGCCTTTGTCCTTGCTAGAATGGTTTAACATTTGAATTCAGGGGAATAGTATGTGTAATGATTGAAGTATCATATGTCTTTAGGAATTCATGGCTCCATGCTATCACATCTTGATAGGTGTGTAAGGAATCAATAATTCCTCTCCTTTCTTCTGGAGTGCACACTTTACCAATAAAAACATTTTTCTATATCATCTTGAGTCCCCATGTTGTATTTTTCACATTGACTACTAAGAGATTCCCTCTTAACCTGTTTCTCCTGATATTTTATCCTATTCAGATCAAAAAATATCTCTAATTGCATCATACCTCTTGGGATGGTATTGGTCTTCAGGTTAATGACCCCTTCTAGGTCCATTTCTCCCTCTTTAGGTTTCACCTCATCAATCACTTAAGAAGTAAACACATCACAGCTAGTAATAAAATCAATAATGTGTTTTTCATCCTCAAACACATATAAATTGGTTACATTTTCAGGCACTAAGGGTACTGGAGTGAGCTCCACAGTGAACTTGTTTAAACCTAAAAGTAATAAGGGTTGCAATAAACTAGCTGCTTGTGCGAGAGAATCTGTTGTTCGATTCTTAGTTTGGGGGATAAACTAGATGTTGAAGGCATAAAATCCTTCAATGAGGTCTCATACTCAATGTCTCTAATTGGTCATCCTTCTATCATGACATGAGTATTGTTTCCTTACTTGTCTAACCACTAGCTCAGATTCTCCAAACACTTGCAAGAACTTAACTTTCTTTCTTAATGCCATTAATAACCCATGGACTAAAGCCTCATACTTAGCTACATTATTAGTGCATTAAAATTGGAGCCTATGAGCATCAAATCTTAATGTCCAGCAACCATCTGTTTTTTATCTTTTCAAGCTACCATTGGCCTTATTGCTGCCAGGGGGTTCTTCAAGAGGCATTGGTATTTTTTCTTTGGGATCATTCTGAATGCCTTGTATATCTAATCTAATAGTTGGGGTTGGATTAATGCACCTTCATATCTGTTCCACTATTGTTTGATACAAACAACACTCTAGCTCTAGATTAGGGGCATTATGGACTCTACACTAATAAGGGAGCAATAATTCTTTAAAATTCGAATTTTTTCCCAATTGAATTTGATCCTTCACACACTTCTGGATAAACTCCTAGAAATTATTCAATAAGTTGAGTTGTCTATCCTCTTGATCATCAACTTCATCTATTTGTTCAATCAGTGTCTCAAAAATACTGGCTTCTAATGTAGACTCATCTTGTAGCATAAATATCTCCTAGAACAACTAGATTCATATGTGAATTCATCAGAGGATATTTGCAACATAAAGACCTCTTTTGTATCTAAAACTGGAGCAACTAATACATAGTTTCCCATGCTGACTTCTGATACCAATATCTCATTCAAAGTATTTTGATATTCAATGATTACATACTTTATTTTGGGTTCCCTTTCAATTCATATTTGATTTGGAACTCCCTTCCATGGAAACCACATGTGATAATGATCGGTGGATGTGTACCCATTGAGTGCCTTGGTGAAATCTCGACCTAAAATCAGACCATAAGTATAAGGAATATCTGCCACTTGAATGTTGATCAATTGTTGCACTCTAGGATTTCATGGAACCTGCATGGGAATCATGTTCAATTCTCCTACTACATTTACCTCTGTCTTTTTTCTAATTTAGTGACCTTCTTTTGAGAGGAAGCAAGATTGATACCTAGTGCTCTACAAATAGAAAAAGGCATGAAATTTGTAGATTCTCCTAAATCTAGAAGACAATTGTGCAAATTCTTCCCAAAGATATGAATAGAAATCAGGAAGGGATGGGTTTTCATTTTTTCCTAGAACATACTCAACTAAGTGTCTACTTGTGCAACATAATTCTTATCAATTTATTTTCGTTTTTCACCAGTTTATACTTGACCTAGACCTTTGGGAACCTGTGGACTAGGAGTCTTTCCAATTGCATCACTTACTATCTTCCTTTGTGACCAAAAAGAATCAAAAACTGTATTCCTGATAGCTGGAACCCTTAATAATTCAAAAGTAGAAAGAATCACCCTTAATTTCCTAAGTTCTTTAGTCACATATTCACCCATTTTCTCCACATTCATATCAGCATGCGTTTCCTTAAGATGACCCATCCTCCTGTCATCATTGCTTCTTTTCAGTGTATCAATTTCTCCCCCTTTTGCAAAGTATCGCGTTGGCAACTGGGGATAGGATGGATTATTACTTGCATGTTGATCTAGTGGAGTAGTAAAATTATTTGGAGGGATGGATAATGTGAATGGGCCTCTAGATTGTGGATTCCTATTAGGCCTGCTCCTCAAATCATATTTCTTTGTCTGTTGTTGAAACATCTAGACTTCTTCAACACTAGCTTCCTTATCCTAGGGGCCTTTATCATTCTCATTTCCCTCATTAAATAACTGATAAGTTTAATCTTCACTGAGTACCTGTTCAACTTCTCCATTGTAGCTGCTTGACTCCACTTCTGGTTCATTCTCTTCATCCCTGAAGAAAGGAGCATGATTTAGCAGTAATATTGGGGAGTCATAACGAGTAGAAGGCACCAAATCCTAACTGGTAGATTTATTCTCTACTTTATATTGGAAGATCGAAGCAATAGTCTAAAACTCAGGACAATCCATCTCAGAGTGTTGGCTTGTCTTGTGAAGCCTCCACCATCCGGAAAAAGAAACCTCTACTAGGTATACACCACTTTGAGGTTTCTCTTGATTAAGAGGTTGATCTAGTGGGGTAGGGACTCCTCCATTAGTAGGTCTGGTGTTCCATGACTTATTCTTTCAAGGTGTTTTTTATTATTTCAAATCCTTGTCCACCTTGTTGCCCTCTATCAAAATTATTGCTAGAACCTTGTCCTCTTTCAAAATTCTAATTTCCATCAGAGTGTTGTCCTGTATCAAAATTTTGATTTTTTCCAACATATCAATTCTCCCTATTGTAACTTGATTGCATGTTCCATTGAGCAACTTGGAGTTGGTTGTTCGGGTTCCTCAAATACATTACCTCCATATTCATTTTTTTAACTTCATCAATTAGCTCATCTAACCTCTCTTTATTAGGACTACTACAAGGCACAGAATTCACATTGTTTTGAGAGTATCCTAATACTCCTCCAAAACTGATGAATTGATTCAAGACTTCTAAATTATATAAATATGTAGGAAAACTTTCCTGTTGTTATGGATGAAGGGGTTGATTAGCATTTTTCTACAGGTAACTAGGTATTGGGTGAGCTTGACTTATTGGAGGACCTAGGTGAGGAACCAAAGGCAACTACAAAATGTGGTTCATAGTGGGGGTGTGATTGGTCAAAGCTTGATTGAGGGCTACGACTTGTCTAGGGTGAGAAGCAGGTCCTAGATATGGAAAAGGTCCTAAAAAGTGTTGTCTCAGATTAGTGCTAACCTTAATAGCCTTTGTATAGGTAGTGAGTAAGGTAGTTGGGGGATTAGTTCTCCACTTAAGGAAGGTGGAAGTGAGACTATCAAGGGCTTCAAAATAAAACTCCGGAGTAGTAACATCATCCACAACATAAGGAGATTGTAATCTAGTATATGCATGGTGGAACCTATTAATGAATGATCCTATCAGTTCATTAACTTCCCTCTTTACCTCGGTAAACTGCAAGTAGAGCTCATTGAAACTGATAGGGATTTTAAAATTTTACATAAACACAATCTCATGTTCACTCTAGTTATGAATTTATGCAATAGGTAAATTATTGTACCAATAAAATGCATCTTCTCCCATAGAATATGGGAAAATCCTGCAAGCAACATCTTCGTGATTAATTCCTCTATCCCTTAGATAGGTCTAGAAAATCCTGATATGCTCCTCTATTGTTCTATTGGGGTCATTCGAATGGAACTTAGAGGAGAAGTGCTTAGGGTTCTTGGGCATAACATTGTAGTTATTGAAGGATAGAGGTGATAGGTTGTTTTCCAAGAACTTCATTGGTGGGGGTGTGGGTGGTAGAGGCTGATTGATGATGGGTGGTTGTTGAATTGAACTAGCCTCATAATCAGATGAAGATGAGGTTGATGGTGAGGATAGTGGAAATGATGAGTTATATCATTACTCCTCCCTTCTTCAGGTCCTTCTTGACCTAGTTGGAGCTGGTAGCTCATGAAAATATTCCTCTCCTGGTGTATATTTGGTTCTCCTTTTGAGTCTCTAAGGAGAAATGACATTTAGAAAATGCTCAAGCTTGTTTATTCAAGCCCTCCTTCTAGCGCCAATATGTTGATGGTGTTTTTTGCATAGCAAAAGCTCAGATAGAATATGATATTCTATCTCTCTTGAAAGGTCCATCTCTATTGGAAAAGAGATAACCCCAAGGTCTCTAATGTTAGGTCGTGACAATGCAATAAAACAACTCAGTGATAAAATGTGAAATGTTGGTAATCACAAATGGACCTTACAAAAAAATTCCTAGAACCTCTAAACCTATTAGATTTAGTAATATGTTGATACTTGAAATTCCTAAACCTAACTCAAATTGAAAGAAATAGAAAAAGATAAGGGTTCCAAAAATCCTAAGATTAAAATCCACTCCTAAGATCAACAATACCAATGACAAGATACTTGAAACAGACCAATCCCTCAAAAATAATTTCTACTCAACCCAGATTTATCCTGCAATCATAAAGAAATAGTGCAATCTTGTAAGGAATTCAATATTTTAAGATCATGAAAATTCATTCAAACAAACCCTTATTTTCAATTAAAATGAATAAATACCCACAATTGAACTAAACACACGAATATAAGATCGAGGCTAACTTTGCACAACAACCCACAATCAATAAGTTGCTAAAGTATGGATCATGAATCATTACAATATCTCAAGTATAAAATCACAAGTACCATTCAATCATTTAACTCTAAATCTAAACTACATTCAAATGATTTCAATAAATTTCAAAGATAAAATAAAAATCATGCAAGATAAATCAATCAAAGAGAGCCACCAAAGCACAATGTCTTCACTTGTATTGAGTCACCAATAATAGCAACAATTCCAGTATTTTGTGTTACATCACTTGCTTCAAAATAAAACTAACTCCCAATTCTAGTCTTCTACTCTATTGCTTAATTTCGCTTCAAGTTTTAATTGTCTAATTTTGAACCCCAACAACTGAGGCCAAATGCCATACTTATAGAGCATTCCATCCCAAATCAAGGTTACAAGGAAGGTTGGCCAAAAAAAGGTCAGCCAAGGAAAAAATCTAATAAAATATTCTATTAAATGCTTGAGACTCTTTTCCCAGTCAGCTTGGTATCTCCAATATAACTCGGTCCAATGCATATGAAGAATAAAAGAAGGAATAATAGGGAAGCACAAATTTTGATGTAGCCCTACATTAAATTCCTTCCCCCTTTTCCTCATCTCGCCCCATTTTATTCTTTACCATAAGTAAAATTTCCTCTAGGTCAGCCAAAGGTGGGATATTTAATACTTTTAATCCTCTATCAAGAAATTTAATTTCGTCCCTTGATTTCATGACAACCTCATCCAACTCCACTTTTAGGGTTTGATATTTCTCCATGACTACAACATATGAGGCCACATCATCAAATTGGTGCATAGTAAATAGACCATCATCAACTGAGGCAAAAATCTCATGCCACCATTTCCTTAATTGTTCCAAACTCAAGTACTTAGATGCAAACTTTTTCCTTCTTGTCATGATCTTGAAGAATGAAATGCACCTACTATATATAAGTGAGGATGCCCTCTATTTTTTTTCCTTCCTTTTGTATCTTCTTTAGTACTCTTTACCTTATCTGTAAAACTTCATACCATTCCCAGGGCTCAACAACCTTTGAAGAAGAGAAAATCCCATCACCCACAATCTTCTCTTTAGTATACTCCATGACAACCTTGGTTTTTGCAGCAACATGTCAATGTCCTCCTTATCTTGAGTAACACATTCCTCAACCATTCCATCGACCTATGGGACTCTCCAACAATTGACAAGATGCCTTTGATTGCATCATCTCCTTTAGTTTTCACTCCCTACAACCAATCATGTGTGACCTATGTGGTGGCCTTCATATTTTCAAAATCAGTGATGGTCTCCTTAGGTAGAAGGCTTATTGTAGATGATGAAGAGATAGACTACAAAGGCCTCATGAGATCCTAAAAATACCCCTTCAATCTCTCACTATTCCTCTTTAACTCTTGTTTAGCTTGCACCTCTTTGGTTAACCTACCTAAAATTTCAGCACTAGAGCCTTCAAATTCTTCAACCTCTTGCATCATGGAAGTGGGACCAAGGTTAATGGTCTGAACACTATAGTCTTGGCCAGTTACCACATATTGTTTCTTATCATATTCAGGAGTAGAAATGTGGATCACCTAGTTATTTTCCTCATCTCTGGTGATTTTGGAGATCACCTTAGCTTTCTTCTTTGTCTTTTCTTTTCCTATGTTGGCCAGTAACTCATCCCAGTTTCGAGGACTATTAGCTACAATCACCTGCTTATCCTTCAATCTTTGAATAATCCAACCTGGGGTAGAAGCATCCAGCTACTTCTCACTTTGTTTCTCCTTCTCAACCTGATCTACAAAGGGTTCAATGGTTACATTATGCTTTGAGGGAAACTCCACATTTTTTCCTCTTATTTCATCTTATTTATCTTACCTTGTATTCTCATCTTTCTCCACATTAAGTTCATCTTCACCATGTGTTGATGGAGGAGTTTTTGCAAGCACTTCTTCTTTTCCTGAGGACTTGTCTCCCTTATCCTCAACAGGTGAATCCTCATAATTTACCAAAGGAGACTGCAAGATTCATTCTATCTCCACCTTGGCACTATGGAGCTCTCCCTCTTTAAACTCATCCACATCCTCATCTTGGTCATCACTAATCTCTACATCTAGGGACTCATGCCGCATATCATGTGACTCATGAAGAGAAGATGCATCCTTTTTTTTTTCCACCACAACGATACTGATAGTAAAATTTTCCTTCAATATACCACCCTTTGGAGAAGGAGTCCTTAATCTTCTTGTATATACTTGTATCTTTTCTCTAGAACTCTCCACTTCTTCCACCTGAGGGCTTGTGTCTTCTTCCTCCTTGGAAGGCTAACTTTTCTTCTTTGAATTTTTAACCAATCTTCTCCTCTTGGGTATAGGGAATTATCTTTCTCATCCCCCTCATCTGGTTCTTCCTCTGCAGTGGATTTGTCTTTCTTAGGAAGATTCTTCCTCTTTTCCACCTGTGCCTCTGCTTGGGCACCCTTAATCTTGATTTTGAAAGGAGAATCTACCTTCTCTTTTCCTTTTGGATCTTGTTTGGCTTCCTCAAAGGTAGAATGGGATTCCAAATCTCCCTACTGAATTGTCCTTGATAGGCTCATAGTCATGGTTCCCATCATCATCAACTTGATCAGGGATGGACTTGAAATTGTACAATCTAATAAAATTAACTGGCAGCCTAGAGAACTTCTTCTTCTTGACCTAAAACCTACCTTTACAGTTGGCCCAATAATCTTCAATGTGATCCTTGTGATTGATTTCTCTACTGGCCCTCTTTTGTGCTTCACAAATGAGGTCAAATCTAGACCTTTTTGAATGGAAGGAAAAACCCAAAGCACTCATTTATTCCTCAGAAGACTACACTGAAATGATGGAAGGACATGCCTCATGACCACCTACCTTGAGAGGGAAGTCATTACCAAACCCAGTCTTGTGTTTATCTCTCTTTACAATTGCATAAAAGTCGCATATCCACCTAGTGACCTCCAAGACTATGAGGTGATCACTTGGATACCTTGGTAGCCATTAAGGAGCCCTTTGGTAGCAATCTATCTTGATGTAAGATAAGGTAGGGAACTGTATGAACCAAGCTCCAAACCTCCTTATCAACTCCTTTTCAACATCAAATATTTTGACATGCTTTGCACCTTGGAGTAATCTAGCAATATAGATGGTGAATTCATCATTAACCCTCCTATAATTTGAACTCCCCAAGTGCAACTATTAGTAAACCTCATAGATCACATCCTATCCAAAGACACCTCTTGTACTTAGTCCTTTGTAGGGGTGGAATCTTGCAAGTGCATAGACTAAGTAAGAGGTCATGTTGAAGCTCCTTGTTGGAAAAAAAATACATATTTTCTCATGTTCCATGGCACTAATGATGCCTGACCAGTGATAATAATTTTTTTGCTCCATCGTTACTATAACATAATACATACAACTCTCAAACACCCCTGCACTCTTCAAGCCCACCACTCTTCTAAGAAATGTGATTGCATCATAGTAGTCTGATTTAAACTTTTCACTGTATAGTTGCTAAGGAAACTTGGAGATATGGAGCTTAGGCTACTCCATCCAAGAGTTAATGATATTGAATGACTTGATGGTATCCTCTTCATAATAATTCTTGGCTACATCTAGATCTAGGCCTACCACATGGGATCTGTTAGGCATATCAAATGTTTGTGCCATAGATGGAGGAGAGAAATTAGCCAACACTCAACCTTGTGGACTAATCACCCTTTGTGTGCCCCTATTATAATGTCTAGCACACTATAGGACGAATTCATAGCATTGAACTATGGGCGGAAACCTAGCTACATGAGCTAATCCTGATTCTACCAATCTCCTTGCCAACATAGGAGGATACTGTACTACCATTCTAGCCTTGAACTATTCATACTCACACTTTCCTACATTGGTATCAGTGATCCTTGCCCAAGTTGAACACAAATTTCTCTTTGGAACTTTAATTTTGATATCCAACTTGATTCTCTCAACCTATGAAATGGAAGATCCCTTCACACCACGATTCACCACTTGTTTATTCTTGGTCTTACCAACAACTATTTTTCTTGATTCATCCTGCACTCAAAGAAGGATCACAATAAATATCTAATATAGTATGAGATTCCATGTCAATCCATTTCAAATAACATGTTAATCATCAAATAATTCCAAACAATAATCAAAATTGACTTAAAATGTCATTAAAACACCTATTCTTCAAAGTTCAAAATTTTCACCCCTTCACGGAATTGAGGTTAGAAAGGAATTTCAGGGAATTCCGAGCTAGGAAAATTTTAGGGATGGAAACCAAACAACACCCAAAAGCCACTCAATCATCTCCCAAAACTCAAGAAATGCTTGCAAATACTCTTAAATTATGAAAATCAATCATGCACTACAAAATCATTAACAATGAACTCATGCATTCCTTTAGCTCTTCACTCTTAACAGATCTTGAAGGAATTCTGTTGGGGATGGAAATCCGTGAAACTAACAAAATTTAGTGCATTTCAGGAAAATGAAGGAGCAATGGAAGTCCAGGAAAATCCCAAGGTAATGGATTTTATCGAAGTCAATCTAATTTCCATATTCTATGCACATTTTTGGGAAAATGAACAAGCAATGGAAATCCGACGAAATCCCAAGGCGAAGGAAATCCTTGAAATGATGAAAATCCCAAAATCTTTGATTTCGTTAGGATTTCACCCAAATTGATTGAGCGATCACAAATTTGGGACTCAAGATCGGATTCAACTTACTTCAAATTGATCATAAATAAATTTAACCTTCCAACTCTCCCCATGGTGATCAAAGGGTATCAGTTATGAATTTGGGATCAAACCCTAGGGTTTCATGGTGAGCATGCAATAAGACATTCAACTCACTCACTTGTTGTATCGGATGCAGGGATAACCAAGATCAAGACTCTAGGAAGACAAAATCATGTGCAAGACCAGGCTTAGGATATGTAGAACTAGTAGAAAATGGGGCAAGTCGGTCATCAAACTAGCAAGGACGACCCCATCGATTTTAGAGGAGGCATCAAAAGAATAAAGGGCATAACCCTAATTTAACCACAAACCCTCAATATGCTGAAATCTAGACAAAAGAAAACCTTATGTGCCAAAGGATCATTCAAATCATCAATCAAAAGCAAAGAGATGAATTCATACATTAGTGAAGTGAATTCAATGATAACAATGACCGGTAACAAGATTTGATGCCCTAGCAAGCAACAACGATAATTAAGCTAAGAAAATTGCCACCAAATGAAGAGATGTTCAGGTCTGATCACCAAACCAAGTTGAGCACACAAGATCAAGCCCCTCCAAATTCAATCAAGGAAAAATGAGTTTACTCTTAGCATAAAAATCCATCCTAGACTTCATTAAACCCAACTACAAAACCCGTACATGAGATATAAATGCAATGACATGACAACCCATGGTGAATCCAGGAATCTGATGTGGTGAAGGAATTTTGAAAAAATTTGGTCAACACAGAATTATGCGAAGGATTGAAATCTCTGGGTCATAATGTAAAACTAGCCTCATTGGGTTTTTGAGGTAACTAGGGAAATCCACCAGAGGAAGAAAATCCCGAAACCAGGGAAAAACCCGAAACTCACCCCAAAACTTAGAATTTTCAAAGTATTACCTCAGAGGGGGAATTTCACAAGAAAGATAATAATTTAGGAACATTGCAAAGTAACTGAATCCCACGACCAAAAGACCAAAACACCAAAACACCAAAATCTCATGATTTCCAAAGGCAAGTGCAAAAGGCAAGGCCACAGAAAAGAGTCAAAAGAGCAAACAAAGATGGTCCCTACTTTCAGTCGGGCATGTGTGTAAAAACTGCACAACAAGAATCATCACCACCTTGAAAATATTTTCTATTGTCTTTTCCATGAGTTCCATTTGTATGAGGGGTGTTATAATAACCAACACTTGCAGCCATGTATCCTTTCATCATTGAATATTTCAGATTGTTCTCAATATCCACGTCGATTTTCATAGCCCTGATATAATGTTGTAGGCTCCTTATCTTTTAATAGATAGCTCATTTCTTCATCAAATTCATCAAAGTGTACAATCAAACACACTGCATCATTTGGTCTTAAACTTTCAGGAATGTCACTCAACGTTTTTGAAAATATGAGATTGAAACCTGGTAGGTCAATTCATCTTCTTCTTTCTAGATCTTATTAAATATTTGTCTCACAGAGTTTGTAATTATTCTTTCTCCAAACTATTCAATGAATACTTCCATTAACTCATTCCATGAAGAGATAGAACACACTAGAAAATATGAAAACCAATCTCTATAATTTCCCTTTAGATATTGAACAATGAACTTCATAATAACATCTTCATGACTTATCTCATAATATCTCATCAAATCAGAAAATTCTTATAGATGTTGAGATGTTAGTTTTGATCTTTCCCCTTTAAAATTAGACAAATGTTCCATAACTTCATTAGGAATAAGGTTTGGGAAACCTTGAATATCATTAAAATTAAATGGTTTATATCTTTCCACAGAGAAACTTCTTCGATGACATGACATGGGCTGCACGTTCTTCATATTTACATCATGCACCCCACAAGGATGTATAATTGAATGATACATTTTATTACACCCTTTTACAAACTTCAAATATCAACTCTATAGTTGATTACCACCATGTTTCATTCTTTGATTATGATTTTAAATATAAACACATCTAAGATCTCTCCAATGAGAAAATTACAATACAAATATGCTTCTTATTCTATAAATTACAAGTTTCATCCTATGAAGCATGCAGAACAATCTTCATTATTACCTTGCTTAATGCTTTATTTCACTGAATTGGGAACACATTATTACTTCTATATTTCTTAAAATTGTACCCATATAGATCTATTCTTTTTTGTAGGTTAAAACAAGGGAAAATACCTGGATATATTAGCAAGTATCATACTTCATCAGGTTCTTTTCATAGATTCACTACCTCCTTTGTACAAGACCAAACTTCAATAGTATTTTTCACTGGTGCAAAGTTCTTCAGAGTCTCCACTCAATATTAATGAGAATTTCTAATTCAGAACTTCACAGACTCTATCAAGGCAAGATGATATACTATAGGTGGCTCTCCAAATTAGTCCACAGTAGAGTCACCATTTCTACTGGTTATTTTTTTAGAACCAAAATTATTCTTACCACAAACCTATTGTGAACCCCAATCTTATACCTACACAAACATGTCAAAAAATCACATAATTAGGTTCATATGCAAGTAAGAACAATGATTCCCCATGAAATCCATTTACAATGCTCAAATAGGAAAGAAAATGAAGAAATGAATAAAGAACAAAATGAAATCCTATTCTAAGATGAAAAATCTTGATCCCATGGGGGAATTGGTACCAATTATGTGTAGAAATTGGCCCTTTCCCAACTCCTCTGTAAGCTTGATGATGGTTAATCCACTTCATGGTGAAGAACAACATTCCTCCTTACTAAAATCTGAAATAACCTAGCTATGGTGATGTGAAATTCTCAAGAAGATGAATAGAATTTCTCTCAATTGAAGATAATAACTTTGCTCTCAAATTGTGGATGATGAATGAGAGGAAGAGCCTCTCATTTATAGATTTCTAAATTGGAAGAATGAGAAATATTGAGTAATGTGGGATCATTCAACATCCAATGGCCAAGTACCACTTGTCAAGATGTGAATGGGTGAAGGTTGTGCACATTTTGATGAAAGTGCCAATAAATGATATTAGATGGAATTTGAAATTAGTGAAATGACTTGTTGGAGAGGGAAGAAAATGGAGTTATGGCCACTTGGCTCAAGGAAAAATGACTTGTAAGGTGAAATAAATGCCTTGTTGGAAGGACTAAGTCCACTTGGATTTAAATTCAAATTTAAGGGAATATTCTCCTTTTATGTCATGTTGAGAGAAAATAGAGATTTAATAAATGAATTAAATCTATTTTCATGTGCAAGTGGTAAAAGCTAGAGGATGGGACATGATTTAAGATTAATTTAATCAAAGATTAATTAATGTAATGAGGAATTAGGAGATGTGAAAATTTAGACTTAAATTTATGCATTGATTGAAATCAAATTGAGAGGAAGGGTTTAATGAAATAAATATTTTAATTTATTTAACTCAAATGGGATAAAGTTAGATTAAATCAAATAAATTTTAATTTATTCAATTTAATAAGAAGACTTTAAAGACTTAATTTAAATAAAATGAATTATTTAAATGAACAAAAATAGAGGATTAATTAAATTAAATTGATTAATTTAATCAACATACGAGAAAGACTTAATAAGATAAATAATAATTTATTTAATTAATGGATGAAGAGTGGTGATAAGATGAGAGTATGATTTAGAACAAAATGATGTTAGTAATTAGGATCAAGTGTGTCAGTCAATTTTCTATGTCTACACCTATGAACTTGCCAAGGACAATTATTACTAAGGGCAAGGATTGGCCAACAATGATCTCGCGAAAAAAGAGGACAAGGTTCCTGATAGGTCTAAAAATGCCTGAAGATGCCAAAAATGTGTTAGAAGACTACAAAAGATGCAACATGACCCTTGGTTGGGAGAAAATGGGATTAGGAGACCACAAACCTAACTGGATGATCAAATTAGGTCAAAAACCCTAATTTGCAGGCTTAAATAGACCTTGAGGGGTCACTTTCAATTCATTTGGACACTTAGCCTTTATAAATCTCTATTTTTTGAGCTCTCAATCCCAATTGAAATGGCACAATGATAACTTCCCAGACATGTGTCAGAGAGGGTACAAGTGCACCAGCGACCAGCCAGCGCAGGACCCGTGGTATGTACCCCTATCTAAAATTTTAACTTTTTCATTATACATGCATTTAATAGGGTCCAAGTCAACTTTAGGTCAAGAAAAACAATATAGCATCGCCTAAAATGCTCAATCGGAACCGCATGGCCTCAAAGTGTGCCACATATGAGAGTAGTACCACCGCAGTCCATTTAGGAGATTAGGGTTTTCTCTCAAACTCAGCCGCATATGCAAATCGAATCGCGCAACGTAGTTGGAAATTAGGGTTTGAGCACAAAGTCAGCCACATGAAAATTGGACCATGTGACGCATTTAGGAATTTAAGATTTTCCAAACTTCACCATGATGGAAAATTTTAGAACTTTGCAAACTGTGCCACATTTGAAAACAATCCCACATTTATTGTTTCAAATGTGAAAAGCTGACAGGGGAGGCAGATTTTTTTATGAGACTTGACACGATGGTTTCCCTTGTGCAAGAGGACCTTGATATACTTCACTCAAGGGAGCACATATAGCTAGTGCTCAACAAATTAGATGGTATGCACATATTCCTTAAGGAGAAGCTTGGAATTCTCAACCTTTGGTTCGTTGCGTACATTCGTCTTATTTGGACCCACTTGGGGATGATGACAGCTTTGGCGGAGCGATGGCATAGTGAGACCTTCTCTTTCCATTTTCCCACCGGCAAGGCTACTGTTACACTTGAGGATGTCTGATGCATCCTACGATTGCCTATCCATGGAGTGAGATTCTTTTATGATCTAGATGTTGATAGGGATGCCTACTACTTTGTGATTGGGCTCGATGAGATTTACTTTTGCGAGGGAAAAATAGACTTGTAGAGGTACCAGGGCATAGTGCCCACCTATATATTAATTGTTTCCAACCTTATAATAGGTCTTGTGGCACTAGATTGGTGGGGCCGATACTTCAGTCCAGGTTGGGGGATAGCTTGGGAGTAGATGGTCATCCGTAGGGAATGTTTTACTTGGGGACCAGTGATGTTGGCCTCACTATACAGGGATATCCATGAGTTTTCATATCTTGACTTCAAGTCCATCAAGGCTGGGGTCACTCTACTACACATCTAGGCATGGGAGCAGATTCCGATGCTCCATCCGTAGGTTACTCTGATTGTTCTTGATATTGATTATCTTGTTGTTTGGCAGTATGGGGGAGCCCAGATATTTTTTACTCATATAGGTACATGAGGCATCACCCATTGGCAATGAGTTCTTGATGAGATGTGAGAGTTTGTTTGGAGGACCTAAATGGGTATAGGCCCATCGTATGATGATCATGAGAAACTATTATTTTCTCGGTAGGATACTTGGATGGAGGGTCAAGAGCACACCATGATAGAGTAGTATCTTTAAGATAGGGTGAGCCGCTAGTTCGGTGATGTTTAGGTTAGGCTGGACTATTAGTACATGGCGATCTTCACCCGTTCCACCTAAGAGACAACATAGGGCTAGTCCATTTTGGCATAGGAGGCAATAGCCTTGTTCAGATAGTTAGTGGCCAGGCCATGGCCATATGATCAGGGGTTGGCAGATGCAATTGTTACCCAGGCATACAAAGCCTGGTTCAGGCCTCCTCTCATAGTGACTATTCCAGGTATAGTTCTTCCATGATGGAGGCTGAGAGGCAGGTCCACTGGTAGGGGCAAGGGACAGGGAGGCAGAGGCGATGGTGATAGAGATGGTTACATGGATATGGGAGGAGGTTTACCTCCTCCACATTAGACACCACCGTGGGACTAGGCATCCTCGCAAACATCAACACCACTGTGGGTAGCAACACCATTGCAAAACCAGGAATATTCAAGCCCCCATCAAGATCACGTACCACAGTAGCAACTACCCACATAGACAAACCATAGGGATGCCCTGATTCAACAGATTTTGATGGTTCAGCGAGATCAAGCTCTTGAGCAGGTTTTGGCAGTTACTACTAAGAGGAACCAGGCCCAATCTAAGAGGGATGAGGAGATCATCCTGAGGAGACATCTATAGAGTACAACCTCATCCTTCTAGGGTTAAACAGTATCTTTTAGGGCATATCGAGAGGTGGTTAGAGAGGTCGAGTACTACCAACAACACTATAGGAATGTAGTGCCACAAACTGATTGGGTGCCAGATTTTTCTCAACAGATAGGGATGAGGCCTATTGAGGACCATGGTGAGAGACCAAAGGGGGAGGGGCACAACTAGCAAGGCTATTCTTTGATCATGAGTAGTTATCCATTTTTTGATTCATGGGCTTCAATACTTATTTTCCTTATTGTATCATATATCTTGATGTATACATAATTGATCCAATTTTTTTGTACCATGAGAGTTGTATATTTTGATGATATATATGATATGGTCCTATTTATGAGATGTTCTATGATGTATGGATTATTTTTAATTTCCTATGTGCTATGAGATGTTATGAAATACTTTTATGTTCATGCAGTATGATGTATGCTTCTACATGATGTGATGATGACTATGGATGCATTTTTTAAAATATTTTTCTATGCATTTTGGTGACAATTGTATGGATGTAGTGTATGCAAATGACTGTGTGTTGATGATGGATGGCAATGATTTCTATTATTCTTTTAATGATTCATGCAATGTATGGTATGATATGAATGTAATCCAATGATTTCTTAAGATACTTAGAATAAAAAATCTATATTATTCTCCATAACTTAAGATGATGATAATGAGAGATGATATGATGTGGTATGACAAAATGATATGATATATTTATGCTCATGATTTTATGGATGCAGGGTAGATGTATTAGCAATTTTCTAATTAACTGTCATGGTACCATGTTAGTATGGAAAGAAGATAGAAGGAAAAAAATATCCAACAAGTCACTATCATTAAAGTCAATGTCAATGAATTTCTTACCAGGAGTTGGATTTTCAAAGGGCCAATTACTTTATGTTTGATAACACACATAGGTACGATGCATCAAGGTTTAAAGAACCAGGATGGTGTTGTACCTAGTGTGATGGAATTTGACTCGACAATCAAATAGGAGTATTCATGTTCACACTTAGCATAAAAAACCTTATTCAGGATGTAGTTCAGATTTTCTAAACATATGAGACCAAAATATAGAAAAGAAAGCCTTCCTATGTAGTCAACAAGACACCTAAAAATTTTCTCCTCTACGTTTGAACTTCTTGTGTGCATAGTGGACTCTTTTTTGGGGCTACCCAACAGTCCCCCTCTGCCCCCCCTCTGACCCATGCTCCTCTCTTTTGGGTTCATGTCTATCGAATACCACCCCTGTGGGGACAGTGCTTTCACCTATAGGCTTTTCGAAGATTTTGGTGATTCGGGGAAAATATTTTGTGCTCGCAGTGGAGATCTCTCCGATTGTCAGTTGGAAGGATGTGCTATCTAATGGAAAACAAGTCTCCTCCTTGTTTACTTCTTTACCTGATATTGTCATAGCTTCTAGAATGGAGTTTTATATTCCTAATTCGATTTGTGAAAGAATTCTCTCCTCCATGGAGAATGTTGTAGTGGGTAGATTTCTTTCTTACTATCTGATAGTGGATATGGCTAGGAAATGGGTTGTAGAAAAATGGCGCCTTAAGGGTAGTGTGGAGATCTGCATGATGGTTGGTGGTCTTTTCTTGTTTAGATTCATGGCTATGGAGGACATGGTGGTGACTCTATTGTCGGGTCCATGGGTTTATGGGAAACACAGCCTGGCTATGTGTCGTTGGAAACTTGGTTTCGACCTTGCTATAGATCTAAATAAGTCTATCCAATTTGGGTGCGGTTGTCAGGCTTACCTTTGGAGTATTGGGATGAAGCCATCTTCAAAGGTATTGGGGATTTATTGGGTCAATTCATCACCACAGATTCTATTACAAAGTCAAAATATAGGTTAGTCTTTACGAGATTTTGTGTCAATATTTATATTGATAAAGTCCTACCGAACTCTTTCAAGTTGTGTTCTAAGTTTGGCAGCTGGATACAACCAGTGTGTTATGAAAATGCTATGGTATACTATGAAAAGTGAGCCAAAGTTGGGCATCTGATTTTTGATTGTAAATCTACAGTTAGTTGGGAGGTTAAGGATAATTGTATTGTGGAAAATCCCATTACTCCATTTGGAAATGTTCCTTGTCTATCGAATGACTCTGGGATTGTTCCCCTGAGTGCTTCTCATTCGCATGAGCATCCTCTACTTTCACCCACCCCTGTCAGTACACCTTTTGAACTATCTGACCCTAGTGCTTTATTGGATTCTTTTGTTAAACCCCTATCTACCCATATGACTCAAGACCCTGGCTCTTTGGTTGTTGATCCCCTATTTGTGTTGGTCTCTATGGGGACTCAGGACCCTGGCCCTTTGGCTATTGATCCTCTATTTAAGTTTTTCTCTATGGGGACCTTTGAGGCATTGATTGAGGATGGTGAAATCTAGGAAGAAGAGAGCTCTAGTATGATTGATGAATCTACTGAAAGTATGGGGAGTTTGA
>CM021109.1:159005898-159085246 GCA_007115665.2 Sequoiadendron giganteum | reverse complement strand
AGATGGTGTATAGGTGGAGGGACTGATTTTTTGACTCACTATAGGCTTAGAGATTTTTGTGTGTGGGGCATGAATTGGAGGATCCACGTGTCTATCCTTTGGACCTGGTGGATGGGTTCGAGTACTAAGGTGACAGAAAGGTGGTGAGGTTTAAATTTGAAGGATGGTAACATGATTAAAATTGGTGGCTTGATGAAGGAAAGATGGAAGGACATGACTTCAATGAATCTATGGAGCCATACCATGCAATGTCTTATCTTGGGGATCATGAGATATCTTGTTTTATCTCATCCTTGTATTAGTTTGTGTGAGAATTTTGATATTGATTTAACTCTTCATTATGAAAATTTTCCTCCTTCTAGTCTCTTTGTGCTAGCTAGTTTAGCACGAGTCTCAAATGGCACCTTTAGGATGGTTTCTTTTTTAGTCATACGGCCAATCTACCTTGTTTTTTGTGCATTTTCTCCAAGATGAAGGAACCCTACATACTCGCCAATTCTTGCCTTGCCGGGCACAATCATCCCAAGATCCTCACTAATTTCATTGTCAAGTCACCCTATGGCGATTTTCCCTTCTGCACATGTGACCTTTACGTGGGTGTAATTAACCTTTGCTATATACTTTTCCTTAATGAACACAATGTGATAATTATTCATGGCTTTTGCATTTGGTATCTTTTGCAAACTCTTGGGATTCCTGTACAGGTTGCTAAAATGGATGGTGAGAATGTGAGGATTGAGCCAGATAACTACGATGAGTTTCATAATTATTCTTTCATTTGGCACATCTGTGTGGAAGGTGGCATTGCTCTACTTATGGATATTTTTGTCGGTCATGATCCTAACTTGTTGGGCCAATTTTCCAACTTGTGGAAGGATCGTAAGGTCTCCATCAAAGGAATCTTGCTTGAAATCAGTGAGGAAGTCATAGTGCAAGCCATGGGATTACAGTGTACTAGCAAAAAATACCCCAAACACACCAAGAAACTAGATCATGAAAGCTTCAAAGATTTTTTCAAAGGTGATGAGGCCCTGATGCAGAACCAGTCAGGTTTTGAGAGAGAAGCACTTCTGAAGCCCTAGGAACAGGTGTGACTGGCGCTAATGAAGTACGTCACCCTCGAAAGTAGGTTTAAAACCTGATTTTTTTATCACTTCCCCGTATTAAATCATTTAAGACACAAGATGTTGCTTATTTTTTCATTCGTTCTTCTGATGGATTTGGAAAACTCACTCGAAAAATGCAAAGAGTCAGCCAACCTTAACCCCAGTGATCTCTCGCCACTTCTGCTCCATCAGGGGCTTATTCTGAGACTTTATCACTTCCACCTAGCACTCTGTCCTCCTAGAGCTATTATGGTTGTTCGGATTGAGGATATTGACCCCTTGTCAACTCTGAATATTTCCCCGACCGAGTCTAAAAGCCCTCCCTAGAAATCCAATACGGGCACTGTGGAGAATCCCAAAGCAAAAATAACCACCAAGAAACTTAAGGCTGGTTTGGGTAAGGCTCATGCCACTGTGGTGGAGGGTCTCTATGAATTGAAATCCACTCAAGCGGATTTGGCCTACAAGGCCACCACTGCTAAAAAATGGAAGGAGAAAGGAATGTCAGACCCAATTTCTAGGGAAGGGAAGGGCAAGAACATATTAAGGAAAGACTCCAGAGGAGACACTATTGTGGGGACCACTGAGATGATTGGTGGGGAAAATGCGAGAAGGAGATCCAGGAGGCTTGCAAAGAACAACAAAAAGGGGCTGATTATTAAGGATTCAGAGGAGGAGCGATCTGACAGCAAAGGGTACAAGGAAGAGGAAACTGAAGACGATGAGGATGAAAATGTGGAGGGGCCCTAGTTTACTCCTAAGGACAGAAAGGTTCCTAAAGATGGCTCTACCTCTCACTCCCCACATCCCTTGGTCGAAGAGCTTGGAGAGGTCTTGGGGACCATGGAAATTGGGGAGGAGCCCTGCGATTTGGTGAACATAATGGACATGCTCAACAAAATCTTTCGTGGGTTGACCCGCGTCACCATGAAGTTGGGCCATTTTGTCACTAGCACCCTATCTAATGCTATAAAGGAGGAGCTAGAGGGAAATAACATTTAGGAGAACAAAGAATGGGTGGGTGATGAAGCTGTGGACCTCCTGATAAAAAACTAGGACAATGCCAGTTAGTTGTTTCCTATGCCGGTGTCCTGTCTGTCAGCTGCCTCTTTCTAGTCTTTGTGCTACCTGTGGGCTATCTCTTCTTCTTTTTTACTTAATTTTTTCTTTTTAGTCTTGCTCCTTTTTGGCCCTTGTGGCTCGTTGTGAAGGGTATGGCACCCTGAAAATGCTACTTGACATTTCAAAAACAAGACACCTAAAACACCCTCCCTACAAACCAACAAAGTATGCATGAATAAGTTATTTTACAAGAGTATCCAACAAGAACAAAAAACAAATATATAATGATCATTGCCCCATTCCTTTTTCTCTAAACCTATTTTGATTAGGCATCAATGAAAGGTACTTTGAATGAGCACAATAAGATAAATCTAAAGAAAGGATAAAATAAAAAAACAAGCTAATATTCTTCATACCGCTAGCTAGGACTAAACTATAGTGGGATACCTGATGTTGATGTCCATCGTGGGAAGGATACATCCTAGAACAAGTTGTGATTAGGGTATTGATGAGATTGATTGGGTGATAAGATTTTGATACTCCAAGTTGATCAACTTGCTTTCTTATTGACCAAGACTTGATATTTTGGTGATTCAGTGTTCACTTTTGAACTTGCTAGACTTGCTTCGAACTACCTAATGAAAGGATGAAGATGACGATGATTTATCATGAGTGATGATTATTTTAGGTGAAAGCGAGATGAGATGGGTGCACCATTTTGGATTTTTCAAATATTTAGATGTTTTTGAGGTTTTTGAAATGTTGTGAGGCTATTTTTAGGATTTTGAGATTTTCCAATGTTTTTGGTATTTTCAAGATTTTGACCCAGGGACTAACTTAAAAACCTATCCTAGGGGTCTCAGGATTTGATCAACAAATTAGCCTTGAATATGTTATATACGTAGAGACCACACAGTTTGACTAACAAAAGACTCAATTCGATGATGAGAGATGGGAAAACAGATTGCCAATGCAAAAAATACCTAAGGGACTAACCTAAAATGTCTTGAGGGTTGATCTTTGCCTATGTTCAAGCTCAGAGATGATGTAGTTCAGCCAGATTACTCTATTTTTAATTTTTTAGATTTTCGACATGTTTTGGATTTTAATGTGATTTTTTGAATGTTTTTAGATTTTTGATGGATTTTTTGAATTTTTTTGTGTTTTGATATGATTTTCTAATTTTTTTTGGATTTTGATATGATTTTCTAATTTTTTTTGGATTTTGATATGATTTTCTAAATGTTTTCATATTTTTGATGATAAGGAAGATCATAAGAATATACATGAATCCGATTTGATGCGAGTATAGGAACATTCCCCCAACATGATGCAATAGACTACTTCGATAGAGGTAGGACAAACTGACCTTAGGAATATGCCAAGTAGTACTAGGGTGGAACATGATACGAGCACAAGATCAAGCCATGGTATGGATGCGAACAGATGGTGGAAGGATAGATGGAATGTAATGGATAAGGGATTCATGAAGATCATGGTGGATGGATAGTTCTTTATTTACGCTTGGTGCCTGTTTGCCAGGTTTTCACCAAGGTACTTGTCCAGAGTGTCGCCGAAGTGGTTTTCACTAGAGGACGATTTTTCTCTGTATTGTTTTCAATCCTTTTTTCAATTTTTTTGGATTTTGTATTTTTTATTTCCACTAAGATGCCTATTTGCCAGGTTTTCATCTAGGTGACCATTTTTTCAGGATATTTTATGATTTTTTTCTACTTTTTGGTTTTATACCTTGCAAGAATTTAGGCATTAAACTTTTTGAGATGGGAGCTATTCATGGGATCCTACAGGGGTTTTCCTTCTGGTGTTGATAACTCACAGCCTCTTATTTATAGCTTGTCGTGATGACAAATGGTCCCAACTAGTTGGGCTCAAAATTGACTTCGCTTTTTGGGTTTGGCATGTTCTTCTGGTTCTACTTTAGCACAAGTTCGCTAACTTCAAACGTGCATCTTTTGACCTTCTTTTTGTAGCTATGCTTTAGGAGATTCTAATAGACTTGTAAATGGTTAAAGGGATCCATGCATGATTCATCTAATAACACCGTCTCATTTAACCTTGAAACCCAATATTCTTCATCTGTAATGAGGTTTTGTAGTGATATCCTTAATGATGGGAGATTGATCTTGATTGGGAGGATGGCTTCTGATCCATAGACTAGGGAGAATAGGGTGGCACCTATTGGCATGTGAATGCTAGTGCGATAGGACTATAAGGCAGGATTTAGTTGTAGATTCCAATCACGACTAGTGTCATTGACTGTATTCTTAAGGATTTTCAAGATGGTTTTATTGGTGGATTCTACTTGGCCATTACCTCGGGAGTAGTACAGAGTGGAAAAGAGATGTTGAATATTGAATTTTTTGCATAAATCACGAACATCTTGGTTTTTGAAAGGTGTCCCATTATCTGAGATAATAACTTGGGGGATACTGTATCGACAAATGAGATAGTTCAGGATGAACTTGGATATCTTCTTTCCCATTATGTAGGTCATCGGAATGGGTTCGACCCACTTTGTAAAGTACTTTGTGGTGGTGATGATAAATTTGTGGCCATTGGATGAGGTATGGGTGATTTATCCGATGAGATCGAGCCCCCACTGTGAAAAGAGCTATGGTGTAATAATAGGATGAAGCTCCTTAGCTATTGTATGGATAAGGTCCCCATGTTGCTTACATTGTAAACATTTTTTGATAAAATCATGTGTGTCTTGCTCCATTGTTGGCCAGTAGTATCCGATTCTCAACAACTTCTTAGCCAAGTTTGTACCGATCAAGTGCGATCCAAAAATGCCATTTTGTACCTCAATTAAAGTAGTCAGGGCTTCCTCAGTGTTCAGGAAATGCAACAAGGTTCCTTAAATTCTCCTATGATAAAGGGTTTCTCCTAGGATAACAAAGTGGGTGGACTTTTTTATAAAGGCTTGTTTAAGGTTTGGGGTTATATTAGCGGGAAAGAATCCTATTCTTAAGTAGATGTAAATGTCATGATACCAGGGATCACCAGGGCCAACATGTTCACACACTGATTCAGACTCTAGTACCTTGAATGCTGGTACAAGAAGTTGCTCTACGAGAAATTCTTTCTTTGGGACATTGCGCAAAATTTCCAAGAGTCATCCAATTGTCACCATTGCATCTGTTGCTTTGTTGTTTGATCTAGGTAACTCTTCAAATGTGATATCAATGAATGACTCTTTGAGGCTCTCGACTAAATTCTTGTATGGAGTTAGCTTATCATCCTTTTTCTAATATTCATTATTTACCTGATTAATTATGAGTTGAGATTCCCCATATACCTTTAAATCCATGATCTGCCATTGTACTGCAATCCTCAAGTCTGTGACGAGAGCCTCATACTCTGCTATGTTATTTGTGCATGGAAATGACTGTTTGTAAGATTTGGGTATGCAGTCTCCTTGGGGATTTATGAAGAAAATTCCTACCCTTGATCCATGTTGCATGTAAGATCCATCAAAATACATCTTCCAATGGTCTACAACACTTAGGCTGAATATTGATTTGTTTGGGAATTCTGAAACGAGTGGGTTCTCTACATAAATAGGAGCCTCTACTAGTTGATCTAAAATTACTTTTCCCTTGATAGCCTTGCACTCCACATATTCAATTTTTTGTTTTATCAATATCATGACCCACTTGGTTTTCCATCCTGTGAGAGTGGCTTTAGAGAGTAGGTACTTAAGAGGATCTATCTTCGCAATCAACTTGATTTGGTGAGCCAACATGTAGTGTCTGAATTTATGTGTTGTAAATAAAACTGTTAGACAAGATTTTTTGATAGGAGTATAGTTTCTCTCATGTCCCACCATAGTTATGTTGATATAGTATATTTCTCTCTCTTCCATTTTCATCATGTTGAGCTAATAGAGCACCAAGAGCTGCCATGGTTGTTGAAATGTATAGAATCAATGGTTTTCCTAGAGTAGGTGGCATTAACATTGGTGGCATAAGTATATATTGTTTGATTTTACTTCCCTATAGGCCTCTGAGTTTTTTTAGTGTCCCACGTGCTTCCATGTCAAGGATTGCCTTGACCTTCACAAGATCCACTTCTATTCCTCTCTTTGATACTATATATCCTAGTAGTTTTCCTGATTGCACCCCAAAGATGCATTTCTTGGGGTTAAGTCTAACCTTGGATTTCACCAATCTATCAAAGATAGCACTTAGAGCTACTATGTGATCCTGTATTTTCATTGACTTGTCCAATATATCATCCACATAATCCTCCACAATTTTGTGAATCATATCGTGAAAATTTAGTGCCATGGCCCTTTGATATGTTTCTCTTGCATTCTTTAGCCCAAATGGTATCATGTTCCAAAAGTAGGTGCCCCATGGAAATGTAAACATTGTCTTATGCCAGTCTTCCTTTGCTATCATAATCTAGTTGTACCCTAAGAAGTCATCCATCAATGATAGCATCTCATGTCTGGCCATCATGTCCACTATCATATCAATGTTGGGTATTGGAAAGTCATCCTTAGGACACGCTTTGTTTAGGTCTCTAAAATTAGTGTAGATACGGATGCCCCCATTCAGTTTTGAAAGTGGCACAAGATTTGATACCCATTCTGGATAATGAATTGGGCATATAAAACCAGCATCTAGGAGTTTATGTAATTCCACCTTGACTAGCAAGGCTATCTGAGGGTGAATCTTTCTCAACTTTTTTCTCACTGGTTTTTCCCTTAGGTAGACAAGTAAGTGATGAAACATGATTTCCAAATCGAGACCCGACATGTCAGCATAGGTCCACATGAATTTCACCCTTCTTTCTCTTAGGACTACCGCTAAGAGTTCTTGTTCTTCTGTGAGAAATGATTCAGCATAGAAAGTGATGCGTGGTAGCTCTTTTGTGCCCAGGTTGACAGGATTGCACCATTCTACTAGGACTGTTAATTTCTCTTAATGAAGTGCAGTGAGGGGAGATTGAATCCTTCATCCTCTAGTACCTCTGAGAGGTTTTCACCATTGGATGTGTCCTTTATTTTTACTATTCTATGGTTAGAGAGTGCCACAGTCTGGTTATTACTCAATGACCCCGAGCTTATTCTCATTCTTTTTCTTTTGCAATTGAAGGACTCAATCATCTCCCATAATATTCTTGTGTGTCCCGTGTGATGTCAAATACCACCTTATTATCTCTACATGGTACTATATCCCTTAGTACCATGAATTTCGAGAGTGTCTCATCATTTTTGAATGTGTCTAGAATCGGTGGTTCTTTTTTCTCATAATTGATGAGTTGTGGGTAAACTAGGTTTATTTTATGAGTTTGACAATCTAACTCAATGGATGAGGCACTAATCATGTGTAAGGATGAGTCTTCAAAAAATGTGGGTAGGCCGGTTATTGTTTCCTTGTCATCACTACTACTATAGACCTCGATGATATCAGAGTTGAAGTTATCTAATGGAATACTTGTAGATACGAGTAATCATAGGGCAGTTGTCGATAACTGAGGGGGAGTCCTAACTACTCTAATATGGGTACCTCTGCCACATATGGTTATATTCAAAGGGGTACATCCAAGGCCAATATTTCTCATTCATCTTTCTACAATGATGGGTTCCAGTCATCCATCACTATTCCTTCCAAGGCTATCATTTTTGTTGTAGCCCATACTAAACATCATTTGTAATCCTCTACTAGCTTCATACATGGGTAGGGTGGGTGTGGGCCTTTCATATTGGTATAGTGAGCTTGAAATGTATCTTTCATCCACAATTTCTTGACTTAGATCCCCTCAATAGTGGAATCTAGAAGGATCTACCCTGAAAGTGTGGACACATGTTACAATTGGATGGGGTTTCCCATGTGACCTAGGAGATTGAGGTAACTATCCTACAAAAAAAAGAATTCTTCTTCATTCTATAATCTCCACACCCATTGTCTTGGATCATGAGCTTGATATTGGATATGTCATAGATGGAGGGTGTCTCTGTCATAGAAGTGGAGGTGAGGTAAGATGGATCTATATAGGGAGTGGAGGGGCCTCCATCGTTGCTTGGCACTTGGGGAACTTTATAGAGCTTGGCTTCCAAGTTTTTTCAATAGGTGAATGGCTCAAGATCACCATGTATTGTGACCTCCTCATTTTGGTATGAAAATTTGACGCATTGGTGGAATGTTGAGGTGATCGCCTTCATTCCATGGATCCATGGGCGTCCTAGGGTTGTAGGAAAAATCAAGGTCGAGGAGCTGACATGTGGTTTCGATAATGGTTGCTCCCACTTGGACAGGGAGTTTGATAGTGCCTTGGGATACTCTTTCCTGGTCATCATATGCTCTGGTGGTAATTCCTTTGTTTTTATAAATGGAGTCTTTTGAGATTCTCAAGTTCTTTATAAGTTGAAGTGAACAAATATTGAGGCTTGAAACTCCATCCACCAAGACCCTTTTGACCTTTTTCTTGTGAACCAGGACTTGAAGGTGAAGTGCATGGTTGTGACGTGGCTCAGTGGGGAAGTCTTGATTGGAAAAGGTGAGGAGATTTGGGGTGATGATGTTACCAACTATAGCTTGGAATTGTTTCAATATCAAGGTTAGCAAAAATAGTGGACGTAACTAATTCTTCATTGAGGATTTTCCTATGGGTAATGGAAATTTTCAGTAACTCCATGATAAATATCTGATCGGGGGTTCTTTTTAGCTAGTCAATGATGTTATAATCATAGGTAGAAACTTTCTGATTTGAGATGGGGGTCTTAGATGAATGTGATGCCCCTGCAATAGTTACCTTTCTACCACGTATAGTGACTCCACAATTAGTGTTGGCTCCTCTGACGCTAATGATAGTGACCATTCCATCTATGCATGTGATGATGTCTTCGTATATAAGGTTTTCACTGGCATACTTTTGTTTCCCTTTAATGTTCCCCTGGTTATTTCCTTGATTATTTTCTTGATTATGATTAGGCATCAAGTTTGTGTATATTTTGAGATCTTGATTGCCAATGGGTTGCTCGAAATTTATGATTTTTTCCTCAATAAGATCTTGGATGATGTTTTCCAATCTCATGCAATTTGCAATTTAATGCCCTTTGATTTTATGAAAATGGAAAGGAGAATTCCATTGTACCATGGTGGTTTTGTCATGGGTTCCACATATTGCTTAGATGTGGAAATTTGTATAAGGTTCTCTTTAACTAGCTTCTTCATTATAGATTTGATTGGCTCCCCAAGGGCCGTAAACTTCCACTTGGGGAGATACTTGTTTCAGGGAGGTGGTCCTCAATTATTTTGATTATTGATTTGATTTTTCAGAGGTTGTTGTTGTTGTGCTACCATATTGGTTTACACATTGTTATGGTTATTATTTTGTGGTTGATGATGGGTTTGAATAATTTTCTTGGGACCACTGATGACAACCTTGGCATCAACCACTCTATCACTTGATACATTTTTGTTCCTTGACCATGTGCAAGGTTTATCGTTATAATTGGTGGATGTGTGGTTATCCTATTGTGCAGGAAATGTGGATGTGCCCCCTCACATAGTGAGGGCTCTTTCAATGTTGAGCGCCTTTGGGATCAAAAGATCATATGCTGTAATGCATTACATTTTTAGATAGAACACCAAGTTTTCGTCTAGATTGGATATGATAGTGCAAATTTGTTGCTCTTCTGGCATGGTCCACTTTCTCTGGTTGGCCTTGGACTTCCATCTTTGCAAGAAGGAGGTGAATATCTCTCCTTTTCCTTGTTTGAGTGTTGATAGTTCCTCCAGACTAACATCCATACCCATGTTGAATGCATAGTTTTTGAGGAATGCGTCTACAATTTCCTAGAATGTTTTGATTGTTGTGGGTAGATGAGAGAACCATTACATGACAGGCTAGTCAGACACCAATTAAATAGTCACATTAGATACATTTTATCGTACGCAACTTCCATGCAATGCACTTGCAATTCCCTCATGTGATTTTCAAGGTTTCTCATCTCATTATATTTATCAAATTATGGGATTTCAAATCCCTTCAGGAATGGTACAATTGTAAGACTCATGTTGAAAGGATAGGGGCACAAATTTCTCGGCGTTCTTTTCATTTTTCCTAATTGAAAGTCCAACACTTGCTACAAGAGTATTTTGATCTATGTTGCAACATCATTTTGTAGGTCAGGAGGTGGGATGAATGTGTTTTGAGGAATTTGTGGTGTTTGATTGATGAGTGGGGTATTGGTGGGGGTTTGTTGCAAGATTTATTGTGCATTTAAGGCCTGCTGATATGCCTTCATTTATACCAACAATTCTTGTTGTTGGTCTTGTTGTTGTTGATCCAAAAAATGTTGTTGTTGGTCCTATTGTTGTTGTCCCCACAAAGCTTATTTTTGGTCTAGCTATTATTGTACCAACAAAGAATATTTTTGGTCTAGCTGCTATTGCACCAACAAATCTTATTGTTGGTCTATCTATTGTTGTCCCATCAAAGCTTGTTGTTTAGCTTGTTGTTCTACTTAAAAATCTTATAGGGCTTGTTGGTATGCTTGTGTATGGATTGCTTGTAGTTGTGTGTGGTACTATGATTTCAACTTCTAAGCCTGGTGCTAGGCTTGAGCTTGTGCTTGTCAGGCTTCTTGTACCACTTGCATAGCTTGTGTGGCTTGTTGGGCTTGTGCAAATTGTGCAACTTGAGCAGCTTGTTGGGAAAATAATTGCACTTGCGCTTGCTGTGCAGGAAGTTGTCCAACTTTTTTCTTTTGTTGAAGTACCCTTTGATGGGAGGCTTGTTGAACTGCTTGAATTTTGGTGATGAATTATTTTTTCATGTTGAATTTTGGTGGTACTAGTGGTGGATTGGGAATGGTGTTGACTATTGTGCTGATCAAAAGGGTCATGTTAGTGATCAGGGTTTGGGTTGTGGATGTTGTGATCAAGATGCTTGGTCCTTGGAAAACCATGCTTTGAAAGATTTGGGGAATGGTGGATGTTTTGACCATTGCGGTTGCTTGAGTGGTTGCCATTTTTTTTTGCTATATTGATGGCAAAATGAGGGGGATTGATGTGATGCTTAGATATCTTTGGTTTTGTAGATTAGTGGCAAGTAGAGGGGGAAGGCCCAACCTAAAAGGTGATACGGATTTCAATGGTAATAGAGGGAATTGTGGTGTGTTCCCTTGGAAAAGTGATGATGAGAACAAATCAATGACTCGCCCTATCCCAAATAACCCACCTTCTCCTTGTGAAATCATGGGGAGAGAAGTTTGTATATTCAGTGGATAGATTGGTTTTGTATGAAATGAGGATGATTCCACATGATTTAGGAAAGTAAGTGGAACATACGACTATAATGAATTTACTAGGATAGAGTGATCTGATGTGATGTTTGTATTTATTTCTCTGTTGTTTACAAGGCAATGCTTTTGGATTTTATGAGTGATGTTTGGGATCGATAGTGAGGGTATGCTCATAAGAGGCCTTTCCATATTTGGTACTCATGTCAAATTCAGAAGGGATTTTGGCCCCTTCTTTCATCAACACATGTCTATATAGAGAGGGATTAAGTGTCAACATTTCAACATGGCATTGATGATTATATGATTCTTAGGATTCTGAACTATTTCAGTTGTTTCCTCTTGTTTCATTCCCAAGACATTATCGGTGATGTCCTCTACATGGCCCTCCTCTTGAGGGTTTTTTGATGGCAGAGAGGAGTTGTTTGCAGGGTTTATTTAGGAGCCATTTAACTTAGGCCATTTGAAGTTGATGTTTCCTTAGTGATTTCCATGTTTCTCATGTGGTGTGATCTTTTTTGAACCATAAAATAGAGATCGTTTGATCTTAATCCTAGGCACAAAAGGAGAAGAACTAGGAAATTCTAAGGGTCAAAAGTGATGATGGGGATGAGATAAATGAAAGATGGATGATGTGGATGAATGAAACTCTTGAAGAACCTTGGTGGAGATGCTTAATGTTTTAGGGCTTGAATTGATTTGGTTTTGATTTAAGGATAGTTTGACTAAGTGTGTTAATCCAAACAAGATGATAATGAACTTGTAAAGCCTAGGATGTTGTGTTATCCTAGAGAAAACTCATACAAGAGAATGATTTGACTAAGTGTGTTAAGTCAAACAAGTGATTTTGAACTTGTAAACCTTAGCAAGTTGTGTTATCATAAAGGTAAATTTGCTCAAGAGGATTGATTATTTGACTAAGTGTATTAAGTCAAACAAGTTGATGTTGATTTTTCCTATAAGTTTAGCATGAATGATGTTTCAAATTTTTCAAGAGTTTGTTGGTGAAATGGAATTTGATTTTGATGGTTGAGAGATGGGTAAGAGTGATTGATTTTGATCCTAGACTTGACCTAGGTAACGATTCTTCTTATAGGACCTCGGTTTTGAAGAACATGCCATACTTCCTAAGTGAGAAAAGAAAACCTTTGAAAAATATTGGGATGTTGTTGACAATAAAAATCATAGAAGTTATGGTTGTTCTTTGAAGCTTTCTTGTAAAATTTGTAAACCAATATTTATCTAACTTTGAGAAGCCTTTCAAGATGCTCCACGCGAGCTTTTGGGCTAATCTTTTTGAACCTTATTTTTTGGATTTTGATTTTACGGGAAAATATTTTGAGAGAAAAATGTGTGAGGTCCAATTGTCCTTATCTTTGCTTAACGAGTTCTTTTTATCGAAAAGAAATTATTGATTATGATTTAAAACTAAATGTCTATGCCTCAATTCCTTTTCATTCCACAAGGTCCCTTATGTGAAAATAATGGTTTCAAGAGCATAATTTCCTAGGTTGACTTTATTATGAGAAAATTATGACATAAATCCAAATTCTTAAAAACCTCTAAGGATAGAATCCATAGGGAAAGCAACAACACGTAGATTCGATCAAAGGTATTTGCCCCTCTAAAGGGTTTGAAATTTGGAGAATTTTGTGAATGTTTGTTTTTAATTTTTTTGAAACCTAAGAGAAGTGTTTTTGATTCCAATCACATGCATAATCCTAAACTAAGAAGACAACATTTTTTCAGATTCCCAATTGGATAAATCTAGCTCGACATATTCAATGAAAATGACTAGATGCTTAACCACACTGGATCCTGTCCACGACACACACTTCTCAAGTCAGCCAAGTATCAGTACCCATGAATCTCCCATGGCATACTTTTCATCTCTACAAAAAAAACCACATGTATACATGGAGCGGCTTCAAAGGACATGACCTTTTGCACCAACAAAAAGAAAAGGATTTTTGGCTTCTAAACAAACGTTTGTAGTAAGGGCATCCAGTTTAGGGGGTGAAATGATAAAATCCTTGTGAGAGATCTCCCAACCCTTAGAAAAAGGGCTTTATGCATCACATGGATATTAGGCGAGAGTTATCATGTACCTCTTCCTATTGTCCATAGATTTCACCGTGAACACAAATTTATATAGTGGTTTGGAAGAGCTTGGCTTTAGCTCATTACCGCCTGAGTCATTCCCTTGCGATGAGTACTTTTTCCCACCAAGGCAGGCCCTCTAAAGTAAAAAAAAGTGAGCGAACATATCGGTAGTTCTATCAATATTTGTTGAGAAACAAAGAGAGAACACATGCCATATGTTCCACTCACACTCGCAAGGTTGAGTCAATTTTAATGCCAAAATAAAATGTGGAGGTAATTACTATACTCAACTTAAAATCACAAAAAGGCCTTTTGATTCTCAATATCGCCATGAGGCATGAGAGAAGTGCATATTTCCTTTTGATGGTATTACTTTGAGTAAGTAATTACAAAAAAGGAAAAACACTTATTCATTTTAATGCGACAAAGCGAAAGTGAATTCTTCTTATAGCACCAAATCAAATGTGGGATTTGCCTTGTTCAATTGTTAATCCTTAAACCAAGTCTAGTAATTTGTTCTAAATTTCTTTTTAAGCCCTTTGTTTGCAAAATTGAAAGAAAATTTGTATTTTTCTTTTCAAATCCCAAAATAAATATAGTATTCCCTAAAGCATGAAAGATAACAAATTCTTTAAGAGAGATTGATAATTCTCTAAGAGTGTTAAACAACACTAAAGTGTTTAAAAATGATTGGTATAAGGTGAGAATGATGTCACAATGTAACCTTCCACTTTGTTTTCCTCCTTGCCCTAACCTAAAAAATTGATTAAAACTAGAAGATACAAAGACACCAAACAAGTTAATAGCTCAAAAAGCTAAGAACAAAAAGACACATGTCAAAAAAATCAAATTTGAACTTGTCACTGTCACCCAACGACACAGTTAGCAAATGCGGCAGAGTTTAGAAACTCCAGCAACACAATATAGCACCACTGATGACTAAGAGCGGTGCTCTACAACAAGACATAGAGCATGATTGTGGCGCTATTTGACCCAACATTGCAGTTTGGAATTTAGGAACCTGTAGTTGAGTTTGGAAATTTGAATTTTATGGGCGGGAAGACTCCAATGATGGAGTTTCGACTTTGGAGTGGTGAAATATAGAGCCACTAAAAATATAGCATAATTGTATGGTGTCGCTGGACTGATAGCAGTGCAATTTCCTATAGACATGAGAGTTAAGAAAAAACAACATAATTTTTGAAAAAAGACGTGTTGAAATAATTGATTATGCCCTCCTTCTAGCACCAAAATGTGAACCCCAATCCTATACCTGCACAAACATGACAAGCATACACATAATTAGGTTCATATGCAAGTAAGAACAAGGATTCCCAATGAAATCCATTTTCAATACTCAAATAGGAAAGAAAATGAACAAATGAACAAAGAAAGTAATGAAATCCTATTCTAAGATGAAAACTCTTGATCCCATTGGGGAATTGCTGCCAATTGTGTGTAGAAATTGGCCCTTTCCCAACTCCTTTGTAAGCTTGATGATGTTTTATCCACTTGATGGAGAATAACAATGTGTCTCCTAGCTAAAATCTACAATAACCTAGCTATGGTGATGGAAAATTCTCAAGAAGATGAATAGAATTGCTCTGAATTGAAGATAATAACTTTGCTCTCAAATTTTGGATGATGAATGAGAGGAAGAGTCTCATTTATAGATTTATAAATTGGAATAATGAGCAAGATTGAGCAATCTGGGATCATTCAACATCCAATGGCCAAGTGCCACTTGTCAAGATGTGAATGGGTGAAGGTTGTGCACATTTTGATGAAAGTGCCAATAAATGATATTAGGTGGAATTTGAAATTAGTGAAATGATTTGTTGGAGAGGGAAGAAATTGGAGTTATGGGCACTTGGCTCAAGGAAAAAGGACTTGTAAGGTGAAATAAATGCCTTGTTGGAAGAACTAAGTCCACTTGGATTTGAATTCAAATTTAAGGGAATCTTCTCCTTTTATGCCATGTTGAGAGAAAATAGAGATTTAATAAATGAATTAAATCTATTTTCATGTGCAAGTGGTAAAAGCTAGAGGATGGGACATGATTTAAGATTAATTTAATCAAAGATTAATTAATATAATGAGTAATTAGGAGATGTGACAATTTAGACTTAAATTTATGCATCGATTTAAATCAAAATGAGAGGAAGGGTTTAATTAAATAATTTTTTAATTTATTTAACTAAAAGGGGGTAATGTTAGATGCAATCAAATAAGGTTTAATTTATTCAATTTAATAAGAAGACTTTAAAGACTTAATTTAAATAAAATTAATTATTTAAATAAACAGAGATAGAGGATTAATTAAATTAAATTGATTAATTTAATCAGCAAAGGAGAAAGACTTAATTAGATAAATAATAATTTATTTAATTAATGGATGAAGATTGATGATAAGCTAAGAGTATCATTTAGGATGAAATGATGTTAGTAATCAGGATCAAGTGTGTCAGTCAATTTTTCATGTCTACACCTATGAACTTGCCAAGGACAATTATAAATAAGGGAAAGGATTGGCCAACACATTAGTAGAGGCTTTTAGTTATTTACTTCTTCACTTTAGGCTCTGTCAGACCAGGGAAGGTAATCCTGAAAACAACTATATTCTTAGATACCAGTGTGTCTCTAGTATCAAACACAAGGTAAACTGATGGTTCTCCTTAAACTATTTTCAAAGCATCCTATCCTGAAGATTTTTCCAACATTAACAATAGCGACTAGCCTTAAACAAGAGAAGATGTAATTTCTTTAACACTTATACACACCTAGAAGAGAAATTAGCTAGTAATTTAGTCATATTTGTGTGATCATTAGTGAAGTCAGCTACTAAACTGAAGCATGAATACTAAAGCATACCAGTGTCATATTCTAGGAAACAGAGTCAAACCATAAAACTATATGATTGGATAATACTTTTGTATTTTAGATAAATTACCCATGGCCTTAGAGATACTACCTTAAAATATTCCTACCAATCATATGTGAAATTAACTTCTTACCAACATCCTTATAGAAAGATTACAACAAACCTACTATTAGAATTCAAGCATTTACATACATTCCTTGAATGAATAAGAAAGAATTAATCAGCACATCCATTGGAACTCAACATAGATAAACAAGACAGCCATTGATTATCGTATTTATAGATTGTATAATATGTATATAGGAGAGAAAATATGCATAGACTTTGTACTACCCTTTCATCTATATTGCTTATCCAGAACATATATTGGTTGACTAGTTTCTAAAACATATTACTGTATAAATTAGTATCAATTTTTCTTGTATCTATTTCCCTTGAAAATAAATACCTATTAACCTCTTGACTTTTCAACCTCTTGATCCCTCCCTATAACCAACTGTAAAATTCCTTTTATAAGACAAGTGAGCAACAAGCACTAGGATGAATTACATTTTACATTTCATTTTTTTTCATTTCAAAATGAATTTCAATAGAAAACAAAAATATCTCCCAACTGATTTTGGGTTCCATCATTAAGCCCAAGTGAAAACAAAACAGAGTCCTAGAAATTGTTAATCAAAACCATCCTGCCAATCATCAAAAAGTGTCGTCGTGACAACATTAGAACACATAAATCAATATCACTGTGAAAAACAACACCATCAGCAAAAAAACACAAAAAACTAGATACCCACTTCGTAACACACCAATGAGAGCAAGAAAATCATCACATTTCCAAAATTTTGAGCACCTAACAAGGAAAGTAATAGGATATTACTTTTCCTTGTCACGTGGTGAATAGGTGTTCCCACTCTATGTCCTTATCTTCAAAGGAGTAGCCATGATCATCTCATCCTCAGAATCAATCCAATCCTTCATGGCCATAAGATACTAGTGAAAGCCATAGTCAGTTTCATTCCCATTTTCAGAAGAATCATCAGAAACCTCAATGGGAGATTGATGATGTCCCATATAAGTGTGATGATATTGATTCCTCCTCATAGCTTCCCTTTCTATCTGCTCAACCCTTTTACCTTTTACTTTGATCATTTCCTCTAAGATAGTTCATCCCCTAAGGTGGTAAGAATGCTTAAGGATACCTCATGATGAATCTTTGGTAGACTTTGTCTTCTTCACCAGTTTTGTTCATACCTTTGGTCCACCCTCCTCACCCTAAGGATGAGAATTCTAATAATCAAGAGGATTGGGCCTCTTGGAGCGACGAATCGCACTAGCATTCACACTTATCTTTCCCATTTTCCAACTCTACTACAAAAAATTATCAAAACAAAATTACCAACTTACTAAGAAACGACTACCTCAAAATCACTTCCTCACTTAGACTTCATATTTTTTCACAATTGGATAGTGAAAAAATCAAGTAAGTGAACCACATTAAATAGAGAAATTGGTGTGCATCTACATTAAATTTCCTGGAGAGCTTGTGTGAGAGTATTATCAATCCACTAACCTTGTTTTAAAACTCAACCGTTGATCAAAAATTTGAACCAAATCAATGGTTAGAAACTCCAGCTTCTTAATAATTACAAAATTAAGTGCATGCATTTGATACTCGTCCCAAATTAAGAGACTTGAGTGATATAAGTATTTTCTTAACTTGCATGTCAATCACATGCTTGATTTTACAACTAGACATGTCATGACACATTTACCTACTTGCGTGTAGAAAATAACTCACTTGTAATTCATCATAGCAGAATAGCGGGGAATGATCATGATTTTTCTTCAGCATATCTGCTTGTACCCTACCTTACTTCAATTTCACTTTCCCACATGTGCCAACCTCTATCAGATTTGATGGATCTAAAATTTCTTATCACTCTCACAAGCGTACTGAAGAAAAAGCTCTAACTTTAGTGCCATTTTTATCTTGGAACGATCTCAGCTAATATCTCCAATTGCATCTATTCTTGTCAAGAGCCTTCTAAATTTTGAGCGATATACGTGGTAGTTGCTCATGTATCCATTGATCCTTACCAAGGAGATCAAGTCCACCATTATATGAGATACATGGTTGAAGCCCATCAACCTATGATTATAAATAAGTAGCAATAAACTAGCACGAGCATACGAGGAACGACTAAGATTGAGTCCCATGATCTGATGACCAATATGATGTATAATTTCTACACACAACAAAAGTTAGTCATAAAAAAGGGGCCATCCCTAGGAAATGAAATATCAACCCTTTATAATGAAGGATAAGGATATAAATTTTTAAGACTATACCTTCGATCATAAGGAATTAAGATGAATAATAAACTGAGGCGACCAACAAACCTAAGGTCAGGGGCCAGTAAAACAACGACTATCATGGCACAAGTGACAACGTAAGTGACCAGGAAGAGGAAAGACAGGTCAATGCAATTTTAAAATGATCAAGGGTTTGTGCCAAATTTTGGAGACTTTATGAAGATAAAAACCTTATCACAGTGATGACAACATGACTTGAAATCAGAAAACAAGGGACCAAGCCATATTTTTCACAATTTTTCAGGATGGAACCAAGAATTTTTTAAGGGGTTCCATCAAATGATATCTTTCAAAATTTTGCATATTTCATGGCATGATTTTATTTTTTCTTGTGACATTTCCTTTTCTTGGTGGTTTCATTAGGTTTGATGTCCTCCAAGAGTACGATATTTCTAAGAATATGATTTCCCTTAGTGGCATGATGCGAATGAGGCATCCCATAAGTGGTGATCTAATATTCTTGAATTGTCCTCTATTGGAGACATTAGGTATGATGTTCCCTAAGAAGAAGACCTTACACAAATTAAGAAAAAACCCCTTTAACAAATACTTATAAACATAACATTTAAAATCATTCATAAAAGCATAGCATTGTGGTGCCTTATCAAAGTTGTTAGGAGGATAACTTCGATATGGTATGGGAGGCTAATATGATTGTCTCATTTTCCACCTCATTGTGATAACTCACCTAGTGGATGGACAGAGGTTCCACTACCCTAGAGTGAGCATGCATGTTATGGACAAAAAACCTATATGTGTTCCACATCATGTTGGACCATCGAAGCTTGATAGTTTTTCTTGGAAAAAAAGTCATGGTCCAAATTGTGTTGGAATGATTGAAGCTTGATCCTTTATTTTTCCTTTTTCTTAGTCTTTGATAGGGTATGATTATGTACCTTTCCTATTATTTCATACTTAACTATCTTGAAATTCTACTTTAGTGTTATTTTTTCATGGGGGGAAAACTCTCACTAAAGTGAGGGCAACATGTAGTGTCAAAAAAGGTAACCCTTTTTCAAGCTTAGTCTAGGAATTAACAATTAATGATAAAATGTACTTAATGATGCCTTATTTAGGGTGTTGTAAAGTGTTTTCTTACAATTTCATACTAATTTAGGGATTTATTAATTAATTGAGGTTAATTAGAGCTGAATTGGCCCCTTAAATTCAAATCCAAGCACTATTTATTGCATTTTCCAAAGGATTTATCCCAAAACGCATTAATAATAATGCATAACATTTAATTTTGCAAGGTTTGGTCCTAGAAAAATTTGCTAGAACCCATTCTCCCAAGGTGGAAAATGGGTCCTCCTTACCTAGGACATCCCTTTTTAAAAATACTTATGGTGGGATTTTAGTAATTTTTCACCTCCCTAGAACTTGGTACTAGAAAATTGTGCTAGAACCCATTCACCCAAGGTGGCATATGGGTCCTCCTTACTTAGGATAACCCCTTTTGAATTTATTTGTGGTAATATTTTAATTATTTTAAGGTTAATTCACATAGTTTCATCGAAGGAAGATATAAAATATTTCACTCAAGTTAAGAGTACATTCACAAGAGAGTTATAGAGCATTCAAGAGCATTTCAAGGACATTCAAGGGAAGATTATCAAGGTTTTATTATAGCAATTCAAGATCATATCATCATATCAAAATAATAATGCATCAAACATGTAGTTGAGCTTGTGTTTTGATGTAGTATTGAAGATCCATTTACAAGCATTGTTTCACATCCAATTCAAGATCAAGATATACATTCTACATGGCCACTTTATGTTAGATTGTTAGTTTACATTCCAAGACATCATTCAAGGTATAATTTTTTCATGTTTCGTGTTTCATGTTAATATTTCTTTATTTCATCACAAGGTTTAATTACCTAAATGGGGTCTGACCAAGGAAAACTCCTATTCCCTAACAATAATCAATTTTTACTCCTCTTTGATGTGTTTTTGCAAGTTTCTAGATTAAAGATCAAGTGGAGAACAAGATTGAAACAAACTTGTCAAAGTTGAAAATTTGCAAATTTGTCATCTACATTGCAAGATCAAAAAATAGCTCAACATAATTTATTTCAGACTTTCGAGAGCTGGTCACCTATGACCCAGAAGTGCGGAAATTGAAGAACAGAACCCAAAAACTAGTTTTTAGATACCCTAGCAGGGACCCATTCACCACCTTGGGCGAATGAGTCCTTAGTGACCCCCGAATCAACAAATTTTTAGAAAAGTACACATTATTTTAACATCTAAAATATTTCCTTATTCTTTTTATAATAGTTAGGATTAATTTTTGATTGTTATTTATGCATCTTACCCCTCATAAATTGAGTGAAATCCTAGAAGAAAAACATACTAGTTTATTATTTTTTTGATTCATTTTGATAAACCCCATTTTTCTTTGTTTCAGGTTGCAACTCACCAAACCCTTGTAACAAAGGCTACAATATTATATGAAATGGCTAGCATGAATGAAGATCTTGACTCTTGATTGTATGTTATGAATTGTGACTTGAATTCTTGTTTGAATCATAAGAACCTACATCACAAATGTTAGCTAAAATAAAAACATGGTGCATGATGAATTTGACATGGTGCTTGAATCTTGAATATAGCTCCAAAATTCTTGATAATCAACTCTTGAATTCCCTTGAATGTTGTATAATTTTATCACTTGAATGCTCATAAGATCACTTAAATTGCTAGGATAAATTATGTGAAAGAACCTTGTATTTATACTTATTTATGCCAAATTTCCCAAAATTACAACATTACAAGCCAACATATGATCTAGGAGAATAAAATATCACCAATAATTTAAATTCAAAATAGGTCCAAGCTAAGTGGGACTCATATTCTAATTGGGGCATATGAGTTCCAATAGGCTAAGCTTGGGACACAAATTTAAAGAAATGTTATGTTCTATGCTAAATTTAGGAGAACACTTGAAAACTTAGGTGGGACTGATACACACAAGAGGCGTATGAGTCCCAAATCACTAGATCTGGGCCATACAATCCAAAATCTCCAAATTATGATTGGTTATTGTTGATGGTTTTTTTATGAACAACAATAACTCAAACAAAATATGATAT
This sequence comes from Sequoiadendron giganteum, assembly GCA_007115665.2. Classification (NCBI taxonomy): domain Eukaryota; kingdom Viridiplantae; phylum Streptophyta; class Pinopsida; order Cupressales; family Cupressaceae; genus Sequoiadendron; species Sequoiadendron giganteum. Next base: position 159,063,347 of record CM021109.1, on the reverse strand, counting down.
CCTATCTCTCTTGAAAGATAAATCTCTATCAAAAAGCCTCAATAGATAACCCAAGGTCTCTAATGTCAGGTCTTGACAATGAAATAAAAAAACTCAGTGATAAAATGTGAAAATGTTGGTAATCACAAAGGGACCTTACTACAAACAAATACTGGACTTGAATTTATTAGATCTAGCAATATGGTGATACTTCAGATCTCGAATATAACCCAAGTAATCAAAGAAATAACAAAAGAGATAAGGGTTTTAGAGATAATTCTAAGACTAATTCTAACCCTAATATTAAAAATGAGAAAGATGAAATGCTTGAAATGGACCAATCCCTCATAAACTGACTCCTGTTCAACCCAGATAAATCTGCAATCTTACACAAATAGTGTGATATTCTAAGGTGTTAAAGATTTTCAAACTATGAATATTCATTCAAGACAACCCTATTGCAATTGAAATAAACAAGCATTCATAATTGAACAAAGCATGGTTTTAAGTCTAGGATAACTTTGCAAAGCAACTAACTGCAAAAATTATGGACTAGAGATTGCTGCAAAAACTTCAAGCATAAAACCCTAAACATCATCAAATAAACTTAAGCAATTTCAAAGATAGAGTATCAAGAATCATGCCAGATAAATCCCAACACAAGAAAGGCACCAAATCACAATTTCACTACTTGTATTAAATCATCCAAAGTGGCAACAATTCCAGTCTTTTGTTACAACACTTGCTTGAAAAGATAAACTAAATTCTAACTCTTGTCACAATTCGCTCCAATGTAAAATTGTCTAACTAATGGCTTACAAATGAGGTATAATGCCAAACTAATAGAAACCCCCAAGATATGTTGGCCCAATTAGGGTTTACAATAATAAATGGCCAAGAGAAATTCAAAATAACATGAAATGGAAATATGCACCAATTTCATCCAAGTCAGCCTAGGGTCTCCAACAAAGCTCGGTCCAATGCACGTGAAGGAAGAGGAGAAATAATGGGGAAGCACAAATTATGATGTAGCATTGCATTAGCTATTTCCCCCCTTTATCCTTGGCACACTCCACCTTCTCTTGCACCATCAAAAATACCTTGTCTAGGTTAGAAATAGGTGGCATAGGTAAAACCCTAGTTCTCCTCTCAAGGGACTTGATATCATCTCTTGACTGCTTCACCATTTTATCCCAATCTACCTTACTTACTTGATATATTTCAATAACTACAATGTAAGTTGTTGCATCATCCAACTGATGTTCAGTGATAAGGCCCTCATTGATTGGAGAATACACATCTCGCCACCATTTTCTAAACTGCTCCAGGCTAAGATGCTTTGGCGCAAATTTCTTTCTCCTTGTCATCACTTCAAAAAAGGAAATACACTTATTGTAGATTTCAGTCAAGGTGTCTTCAATCTGCCTTCCTTGTTTATATATCTTCTTCAAAGCCTTTTTCCTTATCTACAAAATTTCAAACCATTCCCAAGGCTCTACGATTCTTGAGGAAGGAAGAACTCCATCATTTATAAATTTATCTTCGGTGTATTTCATGATGGTCCTTGTCTTTTGCAACAAGAGGTCTACATTTTCCTTATCTTGAGCTAGCACATTTTTTAACCAATCTAAGGACCTCATTGCATCTCCCCCATTCAAAAGGATGTATTTGATAGCATCATCTCCCTTGGTTTGCACCCCCCGTAACCATCCAGATGTAGCATGTGTGGTGTTTCTTATTCTTTCCAACTCTAATATTTTTTCTTGAGGTAGGAAGCCTGTAGCAAATGCGGAAGAATTGATGGATTGCAAGGGTTTCATCAAATCTTGAAAATATCTCTTAAGTTTATCATTTTATTTCTCCAACTCTGATTTATTTTGTACCTCCTTCCTCAATCTGCCAAGGATTGCATTGCTGGATCCTTCATATTCTTCAATGTCTTTCTATATGGAAGCATACCCTAGGTTGATAGTCTACACACTACAATCCTTTCTAGTCACATCATCCCAATCCTTGTCAGGAGTAGGAGTAGCAATGTGGACTACCCTATTGTCTGCTTCATCTCTCTCAATCCTAGAAATGATCCTGGCTTTCTTCTTTGTCTTTCCCTTTCCAATGTTTTCCAATAGTTCATCCCAATTAAGAGGAGTATCATCCAAAATAAAATGTTTTCTCTTTAATTATTTATCCAACCAGCCTAGAATAGTAGATTTTGATTGTACTTTGTTCTATCCATCTTCTTCCTGTTGAAATTTGGGCACATTTTCCTCCATACTTGGCTCCTTGAGGATCTCCCTAACTGAATCCTCTTTTTCCTTACTATTCTCCTCCCTTTCATGCACTAGTGAAGGAGTCGTAGCCATTAGTTCTTCCCTTGGAAGAGGTCTTTCATCTTCACCTCCTATAGATGAATCCTCACAAGCCACCAGAGGAGACTACAAAACCTTATATATTTATGCCTCAGTACTGTAAAGATCACCCTTTTGGAATTCCTCCTCTCCATGGTCTTGGGAATCTCAGTATCTTTTGGTTTGTCTGGCACATTGCCAGTCTCATGAAGAGGAGAGATGTATTCATGCTCATTGATGGAAGTAGTCATGGGAACATTTCCTTTTGGTGAAACATCCTTGGGAGAAGGAGTCCTTGATCTCTTCATATATACTTGTGTCTTTTCCCTCAAGCTCTCTACCTCTACCACAGGTGTGTCACCCTCTTCATCTGCTTTAGATGTTCCCTTCTCCTTTTGTGAAAACCTCACAATCTTCATCTTCTTAGGTGAGGGGACACTGACCTCTTCCTTTTCTCCTTTAGCTCCTTCAACCTTGTTTCTCCTTTGCACATGTTCCATTTTCTTGGCTATAATATTTCTTTGTTTCTCTACTTCTCCTACCTCCTCGACCTGAACATCTTTAAGTTTGATCTTGAAAGGAGAGCCCACCTTGGTTTTGCCTTTGGGGTCCTATTCAACCGATTCCTCGGTAGTAGAGTGAGACTCCAAGTCTCCCATAAGATCATAGGTGCATTGAACACCCTCACTCTCTAACTCCACCATCTTATGTTTGAGCCACAACTTGGTATAATTGATTACTGTAGTCATGACCTCTTCCAGTTTTGTCTTCTCTACCTCTAGAAAATCAACCTCTCCAATTGGCTTATCCTTCACAACCTCAAATTTATGGCCTTGAATCAAATTCCCATCCTCCTCAACCTGATCAGGAATGACCCTTATGTTGTATAACCATACTAAGCTAACTAGTAACTTGGAGAGCTTCTACTTTCTGACTTCAAACTCATCACTGATGTTGGCCTAGTAATCTTTTATGTCATCCTTGTGACTTTATTCTCTGCTATCCTTCTTTTGTGCTTCACTAGTTATATCAAACCTAGACCTCTTGGAGTGGAGAGGAAGACCCAAGGTACTCATCTCCTCTTCAAAAGCATGGGGTGAGTTAATAGAAGGGAAGGCTTCATCACTACCTATCCTTAAAGGAAAATCACCACCAAACACGGTCTTGTGCTTCTCCCTCTTCACAATTACATCAAAGTCGCATATCTATCTTGTGACCTCCAAGAGTACAACATGATCCGTAGGGTACCTAGGGAGTCTATATGGAGCCCTCTGAAAACCATCAATTCTTATGTATGTAAAGGTGGGGAACTGGATAAGCTAGGATCCATACCTATTAATTAACTCCTTGGCATTGTCTGAGATCTAGACATGCTCTACACCTTGGAACAATCTAGTGATGTACATGGGGAATGCATCATTCATTCTTCTATAGCTCGAGTTACCTAGGTGTAGTTGTGGGTAAACTTCATACACTACATATTGTGCGAAACACACCTTTTGTGTTCAATCCCTTGTATGGGTGGAACCTAGCTAATGCAGAAAATAGGTAAGAAGTCATTGTGAAACTCTTATTCTATAGGATATTACACATTTGCTCATGAATCATGGCACTTATAATGTCTACCAAGTGGTATTTTATACCATGTTCCATCCTAGCAATGACATGAAACATCCAATTTTTGAACATTCTTGCACTCTTCAACCCTACCACCCTACTAAGAAGGGTGATAACATCATAGTATTCCTTCTTGAATTTGGCTCTGAACAGCTGCTTGGGAAGCTTTGAAAAGTGAGACTTAGGTTTTTCCAACTATGAATTAATGACCTGTTGGGATTTGATGGTATCTTCCTCATAGAACTTCTTTTCCACATCCATGTCAAAATCCACCACATGATACCTGACAGGCATGTCAAAGGTCTGGGCTATAGACACAGGATTTAGATTTACCACAATTCTCCCTTGGGGATCAACTATCCTTTGTGTACCCCTGTCATAGTGCTTGGAAAATTCAAGCACCAATTCATAACACTACACTGTAGGAGGAAATCCAACAACATGTGCCAACCTTGACTCCAATGTTCTTCTGGCTAATACAGAGAGATTATGTGTTGCCATTCTTGCCTTGAACTCTTCATAATCCCACAATCCAACATTTATATCAGTGACCCCTAGCCAGATGGAAGACAGCCCGCTCTCTGGAATTCTTCTTTTGATATCCATCTTGATTCTTTATGCCTTATAAATGGAAGACCCCTCTGCACTTGGATCCATCACTCTACCCTTGGTTCCACTTGTCATTGCCTTACCTTAATCAACCTACATTCGATAAAGAAACCATAATAAATATCACATGCAACACAAGTTAATTAATCACAAATGAAAAATTCATCTTCAATACAAGTCCTATGATAAGAAAAATGCTCGAAAACCTCATAAAAATTAACCATCTCAAATTTTGGATTTTCAGCCCTCCCGTGGAATCCAGGCCAGAGGGGAATTTTGAGAAACTCCCAACCAAGCAAATTTTAGCGAAATAAGAACAAAAGCATCCAATAATCATTTAATCGACTGTGATTACAAAAGAAACAACATGATACATCTTAAAATAAGTCCAAGTCGATCATCAAATGCATAATCATCAAGAAAACTTTCATACAATCTCTTGATTCTTCATTTTCAGCAAAACTTTGGGAAAATCCGCCTCGGATGGAAGTCTGTGAAAATAAAGGAACCAAGAAATTTTAGAAAAAACTTGAAGGCACGTATTCTAGCGAAGCTAATGTAATTTTCACAATTCAAGCCCATTATTGGGAAATTGACAAGGCGACAGACAAACTGGGAAAATTCCGAAGGTGGAGGAAATCAGTGAGGCAAGCATAAATCTTGATCACTACATATTTTGGGAAAACAAAGAGAAAACAAAAATTTGGGGAATTCTGGCAGTTAAGGAGTTCCACGAAGACTTTGAAAACCCAAATATCCACATTTTCTCGTGACCTCACTCAAATTGATCGAACGATCACAAATTTGAGGATCTGGAGCTTGAAACTAGCTCAATTTGAACCTCGTACAGATCATCTTTGAATTCAAAACTCACCTTAAGGTAAATCGAGAGGGACTAGTGATGCCCTAGGCACAAAACCCTAAAATTCTACCATGAGCATGTAGGATAAGCTTGGATTGAACCTATTTTTTTGCAAGGTTTATAGAAGGTTCACTATGGCCCATACTAGCAAGCTACGTCATGATGAAATTGAAAGACAAGCTCAAAAACTCACTTGGGATCGACACTCTAACTGAATGGGATAACCTCCAACTTAGAGCTATTCAATGCCCAAACACGTAAGAACTCAAACCCCAAGCACACCAAAGATACCAAAGAAGCATGTGCATTTGACAAGGAAAATCAAGGCAACACAAACCACATGAAGGGCCACCAAATGAAAAATAGAAACCTAATCATCAATCACCAAACCCATCCATATCAACACTCTAACTCATAACACATACACACAAATCATGAAGTAATTCAATTCATTCATTAAAAGAGAGAAATCATCATGTACATACCATGAGGATAGAGAAAGTCAAAATAGCAGAAGCTGGCAAGAAACCCTAAAGTCTGAGCAGAGTGCAAATGGCTTCCAGGAAACCCAACTGCAACAACTGACCTCAATCCTAAATGCATAATCTAGCAACAACACTTAGGATCAAGCATTCTAGACCAATATAAAGCAAGTGATAAAACTCCAATGGCATAAAACTCCCAAAAGAAATGATTTAATACCTGCCATATAAATCATACAATTGAGAATTAATGTAGTCAATAAGATAGGTCAAACCAAAACTCGAGAATTCGACAAGGAAATGGACCCTCAGAGAAATCTGGTCACGACAGAATTCCATGAAGGACCAAAATCTTCGGATCATAGTGAAAATAAGTCGTCACCAAGTTTTCAAGGAAACCGGGCAATTCCGCCGAGAGTGGATTTTCCTGAGAGTAGTGAAAAACCCAAAATGAGTACAAAAATTAAGGGTTTAAATATATATCATAGAGGGACCATCCCCGAAAGAGAGATGAAAATCAAATCACATGCCCAATCAAGAAAATCCTAAAAATCCAAAGGGCCAAAAGACCAAGTACGAAAGAAAAAAAGAGCAAGAAAGAGGGTCCCTACTTTCAGTGGGTCATGTGTGCAAAAAGTGCACAACAGTCATTAGACATGTATCAGGATTATCCTCAGAAAGATGCATTACATAAGGCTTGTGGATACAAAGTAGGACCAAGTAATGCATAAAGAAGCCCAATTTTAGAAGGGATGACCTAAAAAAGTGTGAAAATGAAAAGGGATAAATTTTTTTCTAAACCACAATTATCCCCCACTTTAGTGAGAGGAGGAAATTGCTTCAAACTCACACTAAAGTAGACAAACTCGCATCAAGACAGGTCTAGATGTACCAATTCTAGTGAGATAGGATGAAAATGATCAAGAGGGTTGTGCAAGACCCTAGGATTAAGATCCTATGGGAAACCAATGTAGGAAAAAAAGAGCACGCATGTGAATAATATAAGGAGAAAAAACAAGATACAAACATACACTACCAAAGAAAAAAAGAAGAAAGAAAAACAAAAACAAAAGGGGTGGATCAAGTCTCGACCATTTGTCCAATGCGATGTGGATCAAATCTAATTTGTTTGTCCAAAAGTATTTCCAAATGGAATACAATGCCCACCATGCAAACAAATGCATGCTCACAAGGGGTAATGAAACCTCAAGTCGTCAACTAGAGGAGCCCCTAGTGAGACACATACACATGCAGTCGGTATGTGCTCACATAGACAAGCAAGCGGCTATTGGAAATTTATTCCTAAGCTAATCATAACAAAGCTATTCCTCCTAATAACTTTGATAAGGCACCACAAAACACACCAATAGGAATTCATGAGGAAAGAAAAGCTTTGTATTCTTGGCACCCATGAACAAACAAGATGGCTCCACAAGCAAGCAAAGTGTATTATGCAAGGTGGCCATATAACAATTATTGTAAGTGCAAAATACTATAAGGTATGTTCAAAGGAGTTTTTCTTAGTTCATGTAAGGTCTTAACATAAGGAACATAATGCCTAATGTCTCCAAGAGAGTACCAATCTAATAATAGAAGATTCATAACTTAGATTATGCAATATCTCACATCAAGCCACTAAGAGGAATATAATATGCTGAAAGGTTGACATTTTTTGTTTCTTATGGTTTAGGACATAGAACAACAATCTTACTCACTTTTCATTCAAGGATTCCCTAGAGATATCAATCCAAGGATGTAAAGGGGAAAAATATTTTCAATAAGGATGTCCTATGGTATGATTAATGACTAAAGAGGGGCTCACTGCCAAAATAGGGCTTGGAAAGACAAGAGATGTAAATGACATGCAAAGTACTATGCAAAACCTAATGAAATGACCTAGGAAATGAAATTGAAATGTAGGAATAAACTAAGAATGAATAGAGGTGAACCTAGAAGAAGTATGAGATAAAAATAAGATCCAAACCTTAAAATCATACTATTTAATGCCCACTAGGAATCATACACAAGTCTGGGTAATTTAGTCCCAGACTGGGGTTTCTAGGTTGAAACAAGAATCTGACAGTGATGAGTCTAAATATCTTAAAATCTAGAAAATATGCTATACTAGGAATCATACACTACAAGTGACATATCAGTCCCACTCAACTCTTTTGGAGGTTTAAGATCTGAATTAGGTCTACAATCTCTTCTCTTCCTTACACACTTTGTATCCCAATCTAAAACCATGATTTGCAACTTGCAAGTTATTTTCCATGAGGATACCAACCTCATGACAGCTTTATGACTCTCTTCAACCTTGTAACCTAATATTCAAAGATATTCAAGCCTCAAGACACCTAGATATTCAATCACACATGTAGAGAGAAATTTTTTGATCTGTTAGGAAATAGGGGTTTGCCTTGGTCAAACCCCATTTAGGTAATTAAGCCTTGAGATAAAATAATGAAACATGAACATGAAACATGAAGTAATGATACCTTGAATGATGTATTGAGATGTAAATCAGAAATATAACATGAAATGACCATGTAGAATGTAGATATTGATCTTGAACTTTCATATGAAATAATTCTTGCAAATGGATCTAGGAAGCTACATCGCAACATTAGCTCAACAAGATGCTTGATACTTGATGAATTTGACATGAGGGTGGATCTTAAATTTCTACAAAAATGATGAAGAATTCTTCCCTTGAATTATTTAGAAATTCTCTTGTAAACTACCTTGACACTCTTGTGAAGTCTTTCTATTAGGAATGCTCTCTTGAAAATATTTGGTGAAAATGAGTGAAATAACCTTGTATTTATACTTATTTATGCCAAATTTCTCAAAATTACAACACTACAAGCCGACATCAGATCTAGGAAGATAAAATCCCACTAAAAATTTCATTGAAATTAGGTCCAAAATTGAGTGGGACTCATATACCCAATATGGCGTATGAGTCCCACTAGCTCAAAACTGGGGCACACACTCCAAGATAGGTCTTGCTTTATGTGAAATTCAAAATCAGGTCCCAAAACCTAGGTGGGACTCATATGCCCAAGGTGGCATATGAGTCCCAGACCACTAAATTTGGGAGACATGACCAAAAACATTGAATTATGATTGGTCAATTGATAAGTGTTGGGATGAACTCCAGAAAAATACATTTAATAAGGCTTGTAGATGAAAAATAGGGCCAATTAAGGCATATATAAGGCCAATTAATTAATAAAACCCTATATTAGTGTGAAAGTGGTAAGATACACTTTACAAAACTAAATTAAGGCAAGATTAGGTCAATTTAGCTTAAAAGGGCCTTAAACCAAATGTCAATGTGTAAAACACATTACAACACTAGATTAAGGTGACATTAGGTTTATTTTAACATTAATCATTCCCAAATTAGGTCTGAAAATGTAAACGACGACATTTTTTGACACTAGATTTAGCCCCCACTTTACTGAGAGGATGAACTTGCTTCAAACTCATGTTAAAGTAGACATTAAAGAGAGGTCCATGTGTAATGATGTAGATGGTCTAGGATTAAAAATATCAAGGGAGTGGTCAAGCCTTTGGGATACGAGATCTTATGTCAAACTGACATAAGCACGAAAGTACACACACAAGGTGTAGCATCAAGATACACATACATACAATACCAATAACTAAAAGAGAAAAAAAAAAAACAAGAAAAAAAAAAAAAGGTGGATCAAGCCTCAACACTTTTTCCATCGTGATATGGTTCAGATCTAAGCTATTTGTCCAATATGCATGCTCACTATGAGGCAACATAACTTAAATTTGTTCGCTGGGTGAGTATCCAAAGAGGGTGCCTTAGTGAGAAAGTCATGCTTGTGTATTGGCTTCTCACTGTATAATAAGAAATTAATGCCCATGTTTAGGCTTCTCATCATATGCTAAGCATACCAAATCTATACCTCCTAATAATTTTGACAAGGTGCCACATAAAAATGAACTTCGAGCTTCATGAGGAAAGCAAAGCTTCATATTCTTGAAACACATGTTAACAAAAGAGATGGCTCCACAAGCAAGTAAAGTGTGTTATGCAAGGTGCGCATATAACCAAAATTGCAAAATAGTGTAAGGTATGTTTAAATGTATTTTTATTAGTCCATGTGAGGTCTCTTCTTATGGAACATTGTACCAAATGTCTCTAAGAGAGTACAAATCAAAGAAATATCACGCTCTCGGAGGAAATCAAACCCATTGACACCACTAAGGACACATCACAAGAAGAATAAAATTTCACAATGAAATATGATTTTCAATGTATTCCCCAACTTTAAAGTGGTTTCTAAAACCATTTTTGTGATTAATTTCTTTAAAGTAGTAGAATACATGAGAGCTTACTCAAAAAAATCCCTATACCAAGTCATATATTTCCAATAAGCTACATCATGAAAAGGGAAGGGGTTTCCCCCAAAACTCAGTATGTCATATGCGAGCTGACCTAAGGAATGTAATCCACATCCCAAGCTTCCTCTTATATGTACAAGAAATATGGTCAACTAGCCAAAAGAGAATGACAAATGACATATGAGGACAAGGCTACTTAATCCATTGACCCCACTTAGTGCAATAAAAAAAGAGAAAAGATGATTGATGAGAAACATGAAAACCAGTATCAATTAGAGGAATTGGGTGCCCCAAAATAAGGAAGAGTACCACACTCCTTAAGATGATTAATTTTATCACTTAGAGCCTTACATTCATTAGTAGAATGACCATGAACTCTATGATATGCACAAAATGAAGTCTTGTAGTAAAATTTCTTTTGTGTTCTTGGAGGTAGGGATATCAAATAATCTTGGAGGAGTCTCAACAAGATACTCTCTTGATCAATATTAGGAGATGTTCCTTTATTTTGTGACAAACATCTCTTTCTTAGTATGAGATTCCATACTTACACAAGACTCTTTAGATTGTGATATTTTTTACTCTCCTTTACAGGAGGCTATAAAATATATCAAATTCGAATCATTAGTATTTTGCATGATGAAATTGATATTAAAAGAAGGTTTCTCTATTTCTTTCATTTCTTTCAAAGGACAAAAACAAATACCACTAGTGTTTTTCAATTCAGGATGAACTAATGTTAAATTTGTCTTAGGGTATCTTTTGTAATAGTGTTGATGTTAAGTGAAGGCTTTTTGGTTTCTTTCAAGGGACAATAACCAAGACCACTAGTATTTTCTTGTGTGTGAGGCTCTATAGGGACATGGATACCTTGTTCTCTAGCACCACATCCTTTTCCACTATATCCAATTTGCTTCATAAGTTTGTAACCTTTTCCATAAATATTTTTCATTTATTTTGGATTTGGTGGTTGCTCATAATCAGCTTCATCAAAGTTTTTTGTGTAATTTTTTTTTGTTTGTTCTTAAGTGTTTGAGGTGGATACTTTTGAAGGTTTTTCCAAGTTTTGTGTTGACATTACTACTTTATGTTTTCCCTTTTTAGATTCTTTGTTTATGATCTTGTATTCTCCCATGAATGATTTTAAATCTAAGGAGCCCCAATCATCTTATAATATCTTTGTGACTTCCTCAATATGTTTTTCTTTGTTTTATATTGCATGGGTTGTAATTGTGTAGTTGGTGTCAATTATTTCAAAGGATTTTATTTGTTTTCTCAATGTTCAAAAAAATATTTGGCTCAAGTTCAACTTCAAGTGTGTACACTTTGTTGTTGTAGACATACTTCATTATACAATGAAGATTAGAAGGCACCCCATTCATTGTATGAATCCATAGTCTTTGTAAAAGAAGTTTATATGAAAAAATGTGAGGCATAACATGGATCACACCAAATGGTTTATATCCTACATTGTCAAATCCCTTAATAGATAAAGAGTTAGGTTTACTTTTTTATTTATCCATGCCAAGTTTATCCAAAAGGGTCACACTACACACATTAAGGGTGGAGCCATTTTCAACAAGGGTTCTCTTTATCCCCAACAAATTATGTATAGCTATTATCATGAAAGGTTCATTTAATTTTTGGACATGTAGAGGAGGGATCTCACTTTGGTGGAAAACAATGTCAACATTTATTCATTTAATCATGGTTTCTATGTCATTCACTTGCAATTTAGAAGGGATAGGAAATTTTTGTAAAGTATTTTGAATAATTTTGTGGTAATGAGGGGATTCTTGAATAAGGTCCCATAAAGATATTTTAGGAAGACTGTTCTTAAGTTTTAATGAGATCATACTCCTGTCCACTTTGTGGAGGTAAATGAGGAGGACCTAGTAAGATAGGGTTAGGCAATGGGAGGGTTGTTGAAGGTGTTTTTCTTGGTTGTGGATTTTTTCTAGTGTTATATGTATGAGAATTGGTATTATTACTTGGTTGTTGTGAAACATTATTCTTAGGTGGGTAAAGGATAATTTTGGGTTTGTTTTGAGTTTGTGGTTTGTGTGAAGGCGGGTAAAGAATGAGTTGAGGTTGGATAATATTAACATCCCTTAGTGAAGGATATTATAATTTTACTTCATCATATTAATCTAAGGAAACTATATCACTATTATCAATGTTACAATTTTCTTGCACCATTGTATCCTCCCTAGGAGGAGAGTTTTTAGGAGAACTACAAGCTACATGTTCATGACATTCAATGTTTAGTTCTTCTAAAAGTTCTTCATCGCAAGTAAGGGAGTTATCAATGGTTGGATTCTCTTTTTTATCAAGGATGAAATTCTCTTATTCAATAATGTTTTCCCTAGGGGAAGAGAGGCAACTAAGATTCTCATGACTCTTAATGTTTTAATCTTCAAGCATCAAAGTATCTTTTTTACCAATAGTAGAGATACTAGGAGAAGTTCCAACTTGATTGTTATGATTGTTCATGATTTCATCCTTATTTTCTAAGAGTGTGTTCTCTTATACCATCACTTAAACCCTAGTAGGATATTTTTTAAGCTATTGATCACATTCCATGATTACCTTTTGTAAAATAACTTCATCTCAAAAAGGGGAGGCATAAAGGGAAGGAGAACTATAATTTTTATGCTTATGAATGATTGAATCCTTTTTTTCAAATAGATATTTCCAAATGTTATGGATATTAGGAAGGATAGAAATAATTCTATAACTTTCAATAATTGGATCTTCTAACACCAACATGTCCCCTTCACAAATGTGATTTTCATGATTGTTCTCAATTGTATTAGTTTTCTTTAAAGAATTCTCAAAAGTAGTAAAGGTGTTGAGAGAGGAATGTAAACTAAGTAAAGTAGTTGCAATTATTCCATGTTATATTTTTATAATTTATTCCCAAGAGGGAAGAGGATAAGGACAAGAAAGAATCTTATTATTCTCACTGATTGCATATTATTTCACCAAGATACCTTGATCACTAATAGGAGAGGTATTAGGAGAAGAAAAATATGGTCATCATGGATGTTTATGCTTGTATATTCTATCACATCATTCCCACAAATAGGAGAGATAAGAAGGGGATTAATGACGAATTTGTTTTTCTTACAATACTTAACAATATCTGAAAATAGAACATGAAGTATGATAACTATATATTTTTGCAATGAAAACATGATGTAATGATTTTCCTACAAATTTGAAATACAACAATAATAGAGAAAACATGCAAAAGGAAAATATAATTTTTAGATTTAAAACATGATAATTGACTGATTATTCTATGTAGCAATCTGAAAATGAAGTGTTGTAAATACAATTTTGAAGTTAATCCATGCATGAAATGAACCAATTTAAGCTAGATCTAGTGAAATGCATAAAACAAAAACTCAACCAAATGAAACAAATAACTAGTGACAACAAACAAAAGTGCATAAACAAGGTTTTCAATACTGTAAATGGTATTTTTAGGGCTTATTTTGGAATAATTCGCCAAGAGAGGTGTATGAGTCCCAGTCAGGGTATTTTAGGGGTTCAAATGATGAAAAATAACAAACTGAGAATGAACAAAGGTTCACCTGGAAGAAGTATGAGGTCAAAAAAAGCTCAAAAACCCTAAAATCCTATTGTTTAATGTGCATTAGGACTCATATGCCAATCTGGGTGATTTAGTCCCAAACTAGGCTTTCTAGGTGGAAATAGGAATCTGACAATGGTGAGTCTAAATATCCTAAAATCCAAAAAATATGCTATACTGGGACTCATACGCCACAAGTGGTGTATCAGTCCCACTCACCTTTTTTAGAGGTTTCATATATGAATTAGGTCTCCAATCTTTTCTCTTCCTTTGACACTTTGTTTCTAAATCTGAAACTCTAATTTGCAACCTATAAGTAATTTTCCGTTAGGATAACAAAATTTTGACAACTTGATGACTTTGTTCAACCTTGTAACCTAATCTACAAATATCTTCAAGCCTCAAGACACCTGGATCTACAATCACACATGTAGAGAGAGAAACTTTATTATTTTTTAGGAAATAAGGGTTTGCCTTGGTCAAACACCTTTTAGGTAATTAAACCTTGTGATAAAATAATGAAACATAAAGCTATGATACCTTGAATGATGTCTTGAGATGTAGATCAATAATCTAACATGAAGTGTCCATGTAGAATGTAGATCTTGATCTTGAACTTTGATGTGAAATAATACTTGCAAATGGATCTAGGATGTTACATCACAACAATAGCTCAATGACATGCTTGATACTTGATGAATTTGACATGAGGATGGATATTCAATTTCTGCAACAAATTATGAAGAATTCTACCCTTGAATGCTTTAGAAATTCTCTTGTAAAGTCCCTTGGAACTCTTGTGAAGTCTTGATATTAGGAACACTCTCTTGAAAATATTAGGTAAAAATGAGTGAAATAACCTTATTTTTATACTTATTTATGCCAAATTTCCCAAAATTACAACACTACTATGAATGGTTAATCTAGACTAGTTCAAACATACAGAAAAAACATATTGCTTTTCATCAAACACATCTAAAAAAATCATTCCCCATGCAATCTATTTAAACACCAAGAACAAGAAATAAAACAAATATAATGAATAAAAAGCTTATCAAATCTTGTTTTGAATCATTCAAACCACTATTCCATGGGGGAATTGGTGCTATTTTGATATGAAAATTAGCGCTTTCCCAATTCCTTGATGCAATTTGATGAAGATTGAATGCTCCTTGATGAAATTTGACAATAACCTTGATAATATTTATAAAAACTATGACACTTGGATAGAAATGGATGAAATTGAGTAGAGTAAGCTTGCATGGATTGTGGATGCAAAAATCAGTAAAAGAGCTCTCTATTTCTAAGAGAGAATGATGGAGAGATGAGAAAATGGGATTAATATGGGACTAAACATGAGCTAATGGCAAGGTGCCACTTGTCAACATGTTAGTGGAGGAGGAATGAGCACATTTTGATGAATGTGCAAATAAATGCAATTTGGTGGATATTTGAAATTTGAAAGTTTTCTTGTGGAAGAGGATGTGGAAGTGAAGTTAATGCCACTTGGCTCAAGAAAAAGGGCTTGTAAGAGGAGTTAATTCCATGTTTGGAGGACAAATCCTTTTGGAGGGAGATTTCAAATTGGAATAATATTCCAACACGATGCATTTTTGAATGAAAATGGGAGATTTAATAAATCAATTAAATTTATTTACTTTTGCAAGTTGAAAAATATAGAGGATTTGATGGATTGGTGTAAGAGTTAATTAGGATTTAATTAACTTAGCTAGAAATTAGTTCACTTAAAATTTTATTTAGATTTTTGGATTTATTTAAATCAAAATGAGAGGAATTTTGAGAGATTAGATTTAATTAAATAAAATTTGACTTATTTAATTAAAAGAGGAATTATGATGAATTAGTTAAATAAGGATTATTTAAATAACTGGTTAGTAATGAAGTGATTTTGGAAGAAGTGATCTTAGTAAATCAAGTTCATGTGCCTGATATCAATCAAGATAATTTTGATGTCTACATTTTTCCCCTGTTTGAAGCCATGTACCTATTGCATTGGTTCAAAGAATAACCCTACCAAGATCAAAATGAAAAGAAATATATTCCTTTTCGGATGCCCCACTGCCACCTCAATGGAAGGATTAAGCTGGTATACTACCCCCTCAAGAGATTGGACAAAAATTTGGATTTTTGGGGAAGATCTTGAAAAAAAGATGACAAGATGCCCAACGAGTCCATAAATGCTCTAGGATGTTGAAAATATTCTAAAACATGAGAACAAGACCTGAAACAAGCTTCAATTGAGAAAAAATGGGATCGAGGGTGCAAAACCTAGCTTGACGACCACAATGGGGCAAAAAACCTTAATTTTCATGCTTAAATAGGCCTCGAGGGGTCACTTTACATTCATTTCAGCATTCACACCTTGTGTTTTCTAGCATTTTGAGCTCTGACAATGGTGCAAAGAGTGCTTCCCCGACACATTTTAGAGCGATTTCAAGTCCACTAGAGACCTCCAAGCACAGGACCAGTGGTATGTGATCTAACCCAACTTTTTCTTTTGATTTTTAGGTGCATTTAATATGGTCCAAAAGGTCAAAACCTTTAGTGTCACTATATAGTGATGCTAAAGGTGCATATTCTCTGAGGGTAAGGTTTGAACCATGTTTCCACTACATATTGCAACATTGCATCATAGTTAGGAGTTAGGGATTTAAAGGTCAAATGGAAACACCCATTCAAATGGTGATGCCGCATCACAATTAGGTTTTAGGGTTTCTGTGTCAAATAGGGGTGCTCATCAAATAGCACCATGATGACTTAGTTTGCATTTTGGGCTTCCAACATCATATTTTTGACTTTGCAAAGAGTGGCATCTTTGAAAACAACACCTATGTAGTTTTAGTGACGAAAACTCCAAACAGTATCCAATATTTTTTTGGAAACTTGATGTTGTGGCTTTATGGGTGCACAAGGATAGAGAGCTCATCCTTTGACATGAGCGTCAACCCTCAATGATGATAAGATTGATTGGGTTACATGATTTTCTTTAGGATCACCTTTATGTGATTGACCTATTGTACATTTCGTACACACCCATAGTGAGGACCCACCTGGCCATGATGACTATGTTGGAAAAGTGTTGGCATAGTGAGACATCATCATTTCACCTTCCTACCGGCAAGGCCACCATCACACTAGAGGATGTGTGGTGGATCCTTTGGTTGTCAACCCATGGTGACCAACTTATATATGATGTGGACATTGGTAGAGATGTCTTCTATGAGATCATGGATCTATATGAGCTCCTATTTACTAAGGGCCAGATCGATGTAGAGTACAACATAGGTCGAGTGTCTACCTTCCAGCCGATTGTAGCCGCCATTATTTCTAGACTAGTAGCTCCAGATGGGTGAGGTTGATATTTTAGTTCGGGATGGGGTCTAGCTTGGGAGAATATTTTCTTGAAGACTCTTTATGCCTGGGGGACAATGATGTTGGCCTCACTTTATCATGATTTGCATGAGTTTGCATACTATGATAATTGGGCGATTGGGACTAGGATCACTCTTCTACACATCTGGGTGGGAGCACATTGTCGTGCCCCAGCCAATTGTTACAATTGTTGATGGGGAGCCTATTGGTCCAGCGATCTAGAGATACAGGGGCGACATTACTATGAGACACATAAAGCGGGTCAACCTTCTTCACTAGCGTAGGGTCCTAGATGAGATGACTATTTTTACTTGGAGGCCTTGGCTATAGATTTTGGCCTGGTATGATGATGTGCAACAACTATTTTTTTCCCGAAATGATAGGTTGATGCAGGGTCATGAGCATACTATTATAGAGTGCTACCTACCAAATAGGGTATCTGAAAAGTTTGGAGATGTCTAGGACAAGCCAGATGATCAGTACATGGCCATTTTTTCTCGGTCCACCCATGAGATTACATGGAGTCGGATGATCCCTATAGCAGAGGAAGTGAAAAAATTTAGACAACTAGTGGCTAGGCAATGGGCATATGACCAGGGATAGGTAGTTCCACATACCACACTTGCCTATGATGGTTGGTTTATGCCTCCCCTCCATTTGATAGTTCTAGGGGCAGAACTTCTATGGTGGAGACCCCGAGGAAAGACAATAGGGAGGGGATAGGTGTTAGGGCCAGGGGGATAGGATTCAAGAGCACCTATAGGGGGAGGTAGGGGAGGAGGAGGAGGACCACCTCCACATCAGCCAGAGTAGAGGGACCAACAGATTCCACCGAGGTACCAATTGTAGAAATATCAATAGCCGCAACAACCACAACAACCAAACGCTCGAGACAGTAAGATAAAATAGTTGTAGGGGTAGATATAGGGGCTCCTAGTATAGTTTCATGAATTGACAACTTAGAGGGATCAGGCTAGGTCAAAGCAAGATGAGGAAGTGGGCAAGATATGATAGTTAGAGAGCATGGTTATTGCATCTCAGGGCAAGATAGTCTCGGCATGGATGTACCATAAGTCTATAAGTGATGTAGAGTATTACAAGCTACATTATCGACAGGCCATACCCACAACAACCTGGGTAGTAGAGTACTCTCAGTAGACCGACATGAGATAGGCTAAGGAGTAGCTAGAGAGACAAGCAGGTGAGGGGAGCAACCATGAGAGCTAGTTACCATAGTTTTAATCAGTTCCATTATTTTTGAGATCCATGGGCTCCATTTTTGATAGCCCCATGGGTGTTTGTATACACTAATTGATGTACATACACTTGATCCTGATTTGTACCATGCTAGTTATATTTTTGAGATATATATATGATCGATCTATTCATGAGATGTGTCCTATTTTATTTATGAATTTTGGATGGATGATTCTCTATGTATGATTTATGATATGTAGATGTTTATGGATGGACATGGTTATGGATTCATTTCTTTTTGTATATTTTCTATGCACTTTATGATGATGTCTAGATGAAAATTGTTTATGTTATGCAAATGATCTCCTAAGATGCTTAGAATAAAAAATAATTATTATGTCCTAAATGATAATGGATTATATGATATGCCATGATTATGAGATGTATGTGATGATATGTAAATGCAATGTTTTTGTATCTTTTCCTCATGTTCTTATGATTGTGATATATGGATGATATGATGATGTTTATATGATTATACAATGGATACCAATGTAACACAGGATGATTATGATATGCAATGATTTATGGTTTGAAATGCAATGTCTTAAATGCAATGATGTGAAATGATTATGATATGGGATGACCTATGATGTGCATGAAATTAGTTTGTTTCAAGATTTATGTTATGCAATGATTATGCTTTGAAATGATTATGATACACATTATTATTTTACGATTTATGAATGTAATGGTATAAATGTAATGATATGAATGTAATGATTTCTAAGACACTTAGAATAAAAAATCTCTATTATCCTTCATGACTTAAAATGATATAAAATGATATGATGTGATATACATTATTCATGATATGTGGTAGTATGAATGTAATGATGTAAGTGTAGTGATATGATATTTAAGTGATGTGAAATTATCATGACATGATTTATGCTTGTATGCCTTAAATATGAGATGTATGTATGATGATGATTTGTGGATGCAGGATGGATGCATTAGTGATTTTTTTTGGTTTAACTATCATGGTACCATGTTAGAGTGGAGAGAAGAAACAAGTCCATGATCTATGAGACTATTAGAGATGATGAATGATAATGATGCTTTTCTTATTAGAAATTGGGATTTTAAAAGGGCTTACTTACCTTATGTTTGATAACACACATAGGTACGATGCATCGGGGTATAAAGAAATAGGATGGAATTTCACCTAGTGTGATGGACTTTGACTCGATAATTAGATAGGAGTACTCGTATTCACACCTGACATATGAAAACCTTACTAGGATGTACTTCAGATATTTCAAACATCTCAGACCAAAACAAAGAAAGGTAAAACCTAACAATGTAATAGTCAACAAGTTGTTTGAAACACCTTCCATACACACCTAATAAAACCAATATTCGCCAAGGTTATATTACAAGAATATCCCACAAGAACAGCAGGAAAAATATAAAGATCGTTTCCCTATTCCTTTCTCTCTAAATCCCTTTGTTTGGAAATCATCGAGAGGTCATTGAAATGAGCACAATAAGATAATTCAAAAGACAAAGATCAAGTGAAAAAAAAATCTAATGTTCTTCATACCGCTAGCTAGGACTAAACTACGATAATACCTAATGTTGATGTCCATTATAGGAAGGATGCATCCTAGGACATTATGTTATCAGATGATTTGGGATTGATTGGATGGTAGGATATTGCTACTCTAAGTTAACTAAATTACTTAACTACTGACCTAGACTTTAGATCCTTGATGATTGAGAACACACTTTTAACCTACTAGACTTCTTTCTGATTATTTTACCAAAGGGTGAAACTGATGATTGATTTATTATGAGTGATTGATTATTGTGGGTGACAACAAGATGAGACATATGGATTTTCCTAGGTTTTTTGAATGTTTTTGGTTTTTTGAAATTGCTTTGAGGTTGTTTTGGGATTTCTGAGATGCTTTTCAAATGTTTTGATTTTTAGATTTTCCATTATTTTTAGTTTTTTCCAAGATTTTGACGAAGAACCTAACCTAAGGACCTATCTTTGGGGTCTCAAGGGTTGATCAAAGATTAGCCTTTCCTATGTTATACATGTAGGTACCATGTAGTCTGACTGACACATACTTGATTATTGATGAGATATGAACAAATGGATTGCCAACTTATTATGACAAACTCTTAAAGGACTAGCCTAAGTGTCTCGAGGGTTGATCAAAGATTAAAATTGCCTACGTTCAAGCTCAGAGATGATGTAGTTTGATATGAAAAATCTATTTTTGATTTTTGGATTTTTGACTTGTTTTTAGATTTTGACATGTTTTGGATGTTTTGGATTTTTTGGTTTTCTGATATTTTTTGATGTTTATTTTAAGGAAGACTTCAAGGATATACATGAATCCAATCCGATGTAGGTATAAGAACATGCCCCTAACATGATGTGGTAGACTACTTCGATATAGGCAAGACAAACTAACCTTCAAAATATGCCAAGTAGTACTATGGTGGAACATGATAAGAACACAAGATCAAGCCATGATATCGACGCGGATGGGTGATCGAAGGATCAATGGAATGTGATGGGTGAATGATACGGAACTAGTCATAGAGATCATGGTGGATGGAGAGTGATTTATTTACACAAGGTGCCTATTTTCTAGGTTTTCACTAAGGTACTTTAGCAAAGCGCCACCGAAGTGGTTTTCACTAGAGGATGATTTTCATCTTTACTATTTTTTAATCCTTTTTCTGATTTTTTTGGACTTTTGGATTTTTGGATTCTTTTGGTTTTTTGGTTTTACCATTAAAAGATCAAGCATACAAATTTTTGAGATGGGAGCTATTCATGGGCTCCTATAGAGGCTCCCCTTCGAGCATTGATAGTTGATATGCCCTTGACCTGTAACTTGTTGCACAATGATGAAGGGTCCCAACCAATTGGGTTCAAACTTTCCCTTATTGTCTAGATTTGGCACGTTCTTATAATTCTCCTTCAATATCAGCTCTTTGACTTGGAAGGTCAACATCCTCATATTCTTGTTGTAAATCCACTTGAGATAGTTTTGGTAGAGTTACAAATGGTTTAAGGTATCCATGCATTTCTCATATAGTAGTTCTATCTCATTCAGTCGGGATACCCGATATTCTTTATCTATTATGAGATTATGCAGTCATATTCTTAGGGAAGGTAGCTTGATCTCAATGGGGAGGATAAATTTTGATCTGTAGACTATGGAGAATGGGGTGGCAGTTATTGGTGTGAAGATACTTGTTTAGTAGGCCCAAAGGGTGGGGTTTAACTGCAAGTTCCAGTCACAACCAACTTCATTGGCTATATTTTTGAGGATTCTGAGGATGGTTTTATTTGTAGCCTTAGCTTGGACATTACCCTAGGGGTAGTATGGAGTAGAAAAGTGATGTTGGATGTTAAATTTTTGGCAAAGGTCTTGAACATCCCGATTTTTGAAAGGTGTCCTGTTATATGAGATAATGGCTTGGGGGACACTGTAGTAGCAAATGAGGTAACTCAAGATGAACTTGGAAATCTACTTTCCTCTAATATAGTTCATTGGGATAGCCTCTACCCACTTTGTAAAGTATTCCATGGCGGTGATAATGAACTTATGTCCATTAGATGAGGTGGAGGTGATTTTTCTAATGAGATCGAGGCCCCACTATGAGATGGGCCAAGGTGTAACAATCGGGTGGAGCTCTTGAGATGGTGCATTAATGAGATCCCCATGTTGAAATTGCAAGAACTTCTTGATGTATTTATGAGCTTCTATTTCCATCATTGGCCAATAGTACCCTGTTCTCAGCAGCTTCTTGGCCAAGGTCATAGCACTCAAATGTGAATCACATATGCCATTATGTATGTTTTTTAATGCATTCAAAGATTCCTCAACATTTAAGCATCGTAACAAGGTTCCCTCAATACTCCTATGATATAAGGTGTCACCTAAGATGAAAAAATAGGTCGAATTTTTGAAAAAGGTTTTCTTAATATTGGGAGTAATATTTGTAGGGAGGACTCCAATTCTGAGGTAAGTGTACATCTCATGATACCACGGGTTACCAGGACATATAATTTCACACGCAAATTCAGACTCTGGTACCTCAAATGTTGTTATGAGAAGCTACTCTGCAAGGAATTCTTTCTTCGGGGCATTGCTTGGGACATATAAAATTTATCCAATTGTTTCCATAGCATCCATTACTTTGTTATTTTCTCTTGGTATCTGCTCAAAGGTGATATCAATGAAGAAATCTTTGAGGTGTTCTAATAGTTTCTTGTATGGAGTCAACTTGTTGTCCTTCATTTGATATTCATTATTGACTTGGTTGATGATAAGTTGTGAATCTCCATATACCTTGAGTGACATGATCTGCCACTACACAATAATTCTCAATTGTATGGCAAGAGCCTCATATTCTGCAATATTATTTGTGTAAGCAAAGGATAGCTTATATGATTTGGGTATACAATCTCCTTGGGGTGTAATGAAGAAGATTCTAGATCATGACCCATGTTGTGTGTAGGATCCATAAAAGTGCATTTTCTAGTGATCTGTTATTCTTACGTTAAAGATGGACTCGCTAGGGAATTATGACACAAGTGGATTTTCTAAGTATATTGGTTCTTCTTCCAACTGATTTGCAATCACTTTTCCTTTAACAGCCTTCCATTCCACATACCTTATGTTGTGTTCTTTTAGGATCATAACCCATTTATCTATTCGCCTTATGAGTGTTGCTTTACAAAGTAGATACTTGAGAGGGTCTATCTTGGCAATTAGTTTTATCTAGTGTGCCAACATATAGTGTCCAATTTTTTGTGTTGTGAACATGAATTCTAAGCAAGCCTTCTCAATGGATCTATAATTCATCTCATGTCCCACCATGGTTCTACTGATGTAGTAAATTTCTCTCCTTGTTCTCATCATGTTGTGATAAGAGAGAAGCAAGGGTTGTTGTTGTTGCTAATATATACAAGATAAAGGTTTTTCCTAGAATGGGTGGCATAAGAACTGGTGGTGTGAGAGAGTACTCATTGATCTTTTTGAACACCTAATAACATTTCTCATCATTTGTATGCTACCCCCTTGTGGAGTATATGATAATATGGTATTTTCTTATCTACTAATTATGTTATGAATTGATGGATGGATTGTATTATTCCTTGCAGGCTTCTTAGTTGTTTTAATGTCCTTAGTTCCTCCATCTTGAGGATTGCTTTAACTTTGGCAGGATCTATCTCTATTCCTCTCATTGACACAATGTACCCTAGGAGCTTTCCTGATTGTATCCCAAACAAAGACTTCTTTGGATTGAGCCTAACCTTATATTTCTCTAACCTATCAAATATGAAGTTCAATGTTGCTATGTGATCTTGTTGCTTTCTTAACTTGGCCAATATATCATCCACATAGTCCTCTATAGACTTGTGAATCATGGCATGAAAGATGAGAGTCATGGCGCTTTGATAAGTGGCTCCAACGTTCTTCATTCCAAATGACATCATGTTCCAACAATATGTTCCCCATGGAAAAGTGAAATTTGTCTTGTTCTAATCTTTTTTGGCTATCATAATCTAATTATACTCTAAGAATCTATCCATTAGTGATAGCATTTCATGTCCCACCATCACATTCACAATAATTTCTATGTTTTGGAGAGGGAAATCATCTTTGGGACATGCTTTGTTTAGATATATGAAACCAGTGTAGATGTGGGTGCCCCCAGTGGGCTTAGTGACTATTACCAAGTTTGAGACCCACTGAGGATAATCAATGGGCCTTATGAAGCTAGAATCCAGGAGTTTCTGCAACTCAAGCTTGACTAGTAGTGCAATGTGTTGATGCATTTTCCTTAGTTTCTATTTCACTGGCTTCACCTCTAGATATACAACAAGATGATGAACCAAAACTTCTGGATCAAGACCCAACATGTCAGCATAGGTCCATGCAAAGTTCACCTTTATTTCCCTTAGGAATGTAGCTAAGAGCTCTTGTTCTTCAATCAAAATTGACTTTACATAGAATGTTATATGTGGTGTCACCTCAGTCCCTAAGTTGACAAGGCTGCACTTTTTTGTTAGGACCACTGACTTCTCTTGATGAATTGCACTAAGAGGAAGATTGAATCCCCCATCCTCCAGTGCCTCAAAGAGGTTTTTACCATTGGATGCATCATTTTTTTTTACTATATTCAGGTCTGAAAGTGCCACAGTGTGGTTTTCACTTAAATACCTAGAGATTATTCTCAAATTTTCACTTTTGCAATTGAGGGATTAAATTGTCTCCCTGTAGTAAGAATGCATGTCCAGTTCAATGTCAAATCTATATTTGTGATCTTCATAAGGTACATTATCCTACAATCCCATGAATTTTAAGAGCGCCTCATAATTTTTGAATGTGTCTAAAATTGACAGTCCTCATTGGTCGTAGTATATTAACTAGGGATACACTATGTTTAACTCATGGGGTTGGTTGTTCGACTCAAAAGCTATAGTGGAAATCATAAATAAGGAAGAGTATTCAAACAACATAGGTAGGTGAATCATGGTTTCCTCATTACTATCACTCCCACATACATCAATTATGTCAAAGATAAAATTGTCTAAAGGTAGACTTGTGGATATTGGTAAATGAAGAGGAGCTTTGATTGTGTTATTGGGGGGACTTCTACCACAAACAGTTATTCTTGGGGGGGTATACCCAAGGCCAACATTTTTTATGTGCTTCTCAACAATGATAGGTTCTAAATGGCCATTTTTTTGTAAAAGGATTTCATTCTTATTATAGCCCATGCCCAACATTAATTGCAAACCTCTGTTAGCATCATTCATTGGAAGGGATGGTATAGGTCTTTCATCTTGATACACGAGACTAGATATATCTCTTTCATCCACCACTTATCATCTTAGATCCCCCCAACTTCTGAATTGAGGGGGGTCTACCCTGAAGGTTTGAGAGTTTGTACTAGATGGTTGTGGTTGTCCATGGGACCTAAGAGATTGAGGTAACTCTCCTACCACAAAGTCACCCTTCTTCGTTTTGTAATCTCCACATTCATTGCCTTGGATAATGACCTTCATATCATAAATGGTGGGGATGTAATGTGTCTTTGTCTCAAAAGTGGATGTGGATGGTAAGGAGGATGGATCCATGTATGGAATTGAAAGAACTTCATCATTTTTAGGAACTTGTGAGATTTAATAATATTTGGCTTCAAGGTTCCTATAGTAAGAAAAGGGCTCGGGATCACCATGAATGGTAACCTCTTGATTTTTAAAGGGGAATTTAACACATTGGTGAAATTTAGATGCAATTGATTTCATCCCATGGATCCATGGATGCCCTAGGATAATGTTGTAAGGGAGGTCAAGGTCGAGGACTTGACAAGTAGTATCCATGATGGCTAGCCCTACTTGGATAGGAAGTGAGATGGTGTCTTGCGACACTCTTTCCTGATCATCATAAGCCTAGATTGTGATACCTTTACCTTTTTCAATCATGTCTTCAGAAAATACCATTTTTTTATTAGCTTGAAGGAACAAATATCCAACCTTGCACTTCCATCCACCAATACCCATTTGATTTTATTTTATGGACAAAGACTTCTAGATGAAGTGCACAATTTTGAGATGGCCAGGTCAGGAGGTCTTGTTCAGAGAATGAAAGGAGATGTTGCATAGTGATGTTTCCAACCATAGCCTTGAATTGATCCGCATCAATGTTTATGGGTACAAAAGACTCAACAAGGACCTTTTGTAAAATCTCCTTATGTGTAGGAGAAAATTTTAGTAACTCCATGATGGAGATCTAGGCAGGGGTCTTCTTTAGTTGTTCCAAGAAACTCTAGCCATTGGCGACTGAATTTGAACTTGTGGGGGGTGCTTTGTCTTGTGTAGATGGTCTAGGGATAGTGATTTTTCCACCTCGTGCAGTGACTCCGCACTTGGCTTTGGATCCAAGGATATGGACAACACCTACCCATTCATCTAGGGATGCGACAACATGGTCATAAACAGGGTTGACACTTCCATAATTATTACCTTTCCCATTGTTATTTTACTTGCTATGATATGACATCAGATTCGTGTATATCTTAAGGTCTTGATTTCTAGTCAATTTGTCAATGGATATAGTCTTGTTTTCGATATGATCTTCAATCAAGTTCTTGAACCTCATGCAACGAGTTGTTCTATGTCCCTTTTTTTTATGTGAAATGACATAGGTGGTTCTCGTTATACCAAGGTGGCTTGACTTGAGATTCTTAATAATTCTCGATGACTGGGAGTGTGATGATTTTGGCATCAATGAGTCGCTTCATGATAGATTCGGCCAATTCTCCAAGTGGTGTGTACTTCATCTTTGGAGGATATTGAATTCTTGTGGATGGTCCACTTTGATCATTGACATTATTGAATTAGTGTGTGTTGTTTTGTTGATGAGACATGTTAGATCAAGAGGTTTTTTGGGTATTATTTTGAGGTTGTTGATACACTTAATGTTGTGTGTTTGGCTTTGGAGCACTGATCACAACCTTAGCATCAAAAATACCATCATTGATAAAAAAAATAAAAAATCACCCATGTTTGTGGTTTTTCATTATAGCTCGTTAATGGGCAATTATCTTGACAACTGGGTGTCTCCCCTTGTTCAATGAGGGGTCTTTTAATGTTGAGAGCCTTAAGGATGATTTGGTCATAAGTGGTGATGCATTGGACTTTGAGATGGAAGGCTAGAAGCCATTCAATATTTGCGATAATGGTTCCCACTTGTTGTTCTTCTAGCATGGCCCACTTGCTCTTGTTGGCCTTGGATCACCATAGTTGCAAGAAATATGTAAATGATTCTCCCTTATTCTGCTTAAGGCTAGACAATTCCTCCAAGCTTACATCCATACCCATGTGGAATGAGTACTTTTGTATGAATGCATCTACGATTTCTCATAATTTATTGATTCCTATAGGAAGTCAGGAGAACCATTCCATAGCTAGGCTAGCCAAACTTCACGGGAAGAGCCTAATTAGATAGGAGTCATCATAGGCTACCTCCATGCAATGCACATGGAATTCCTTGATGTGATCTTCAGGGATCCTAGTCTTGTGGTACTTATATCAAATTTTGGTATTTCAAAGCCTTGTGGGAATGGCTTCATCACGATGCTCCAGTTGAACGGATAAGGGCATAGATTCCCTTCTGATTTAGGGGTCTTTTTGGATTGTATATCCAACACGTGTTGTGATATCCTTTTTATTTGGGTGGATAAATCTCTTTATACGTCGGGTGGTGGAATGAATGTGTTCTAGTTTGGTGTATTGATTTAGATGACGAGTGAGGTGACTTGCGGACTGGGTGATGCATTTGCTGGAGTTTTTTTTGCAACCAATGCTTATTGATATGCTTGTAGTTGTTTTTGTACCAAAAAATATTTTTGTTGGTCTTCTTGTTGTTGTTATGCCCACAACACTTGTTATTGGGCTTATTGTTGTTGTTGCGCCAACAATGCTTGTTGTTGGGATTTTTGTTGAGTCACTTGTTTTTGTGTTGCTTGTTGTTGTGCTTGGTATTGTTGCAATGCTTGTTGGTAAGCCTGTTGTTGTAAAAATTCTCATGCTTGAGCTTTCTATGCTTGATATTGAGCTTGTGCTTGTTCTTGAGCCTGTGCTTGCACTTGTGCAGCTTGGGAAACTTGAGTAGCTTGATTGGTGTGTGTGGATTCAATGGATTCTTGTTGTTGCAATAAAGCTTGTGGTTGCACTTGGGATTTTTTTTGTTGTAGAAACACTTGCACTTGTGCTTGGGAAGCATGTTGGGCTTATTGTGCAGTTGGCTATGTTTGTGCTTGTTGTGCGGCTTATGCAGATTTTTGGGTTTGGAATTACTAGAGTTCCTTTTGGGAGGCCAGCTAAGCCACTTGCAACATGATACTAGATTGGTTGGCCATGCTTGGATTTGGTGGTAAAGGTGGAGGATCCATAATGGTGTGAGATGGTGTGATGAGACTTTTCTAGGGTGGTTGTTGAGGTGTTTGAGTGATGACAATGGGTTGTGAGGTGGAAGGTATGGTTGATGAGCTAAGTCCTTGGGAGACCATTTTTTGAGATATTTGGGGGGTTGTGCATGATGTAATTGTTGATTGAGGTGTTTGGATTGTTTCCACCTATTGTTGTGATATTGGTGGCACACTTGGAGGGTTTGATATGCTTCGTATATTGATTTGACTTGTGATCAAAAAATTGACTTGATTCAGTTGATTTTGGATAAGAAAAAGGGGTTTCCCTAAACCAGGGATTGGTGTGGATTTTGATGTTGATGGAGGAAGTGGTGGGAGGATAGGTAGTATGTTCATTTGATCAAATGATGATGATGAGGTATCAACGATTCCCCCTTGTCCAAATAATCCACCTTCTCCTTGTGAGGTCATGGGTAGACAGACTGGTGTGTTAAGAGGATATGTCAGTACTTCCATGAAAGTGGATGGATTATTGGTGTCATAAGAGATGAGGGGAACATATGGGTGTTTCGGATCTTGAGGAACGAGTTGACCCATGATGGTGTTTGTATCCAAGTCTTTGTTGTTCAAAAGGGAATGAGTTTGAAGAGCATGAAGTAGAAAAATTCCCTTGTTGATAATTGGTTGAGTCGGACCAAGAGATGATGGGGGTTGGGGTATGGGTTAAATGATTCTTTGAAAACATGGTGTGAATGAGACCGGTGACATGATCCCAAGAGGTGTCTCCACAATAGTGTTTATGTCAAAATCAAAAGGTATTTTAGCCCCTTATTTCGCCAATTTCAGCATATATTGTGAAGTATTGAGTCTCATCATGGCATTGACAATATTGTGATTCTCAATATTTTGAACCATTTCTATGATTTCATCTTGAGTCATCCCCAAGGAATTATGGGTGATGTCTTCCACTTGCCCTTCCTCTTGAGGATCTTGTGGTAATAGAGGAATATTGAGTGGGGTATTTCTAGATCTAATAGGATTGATTTTGGGTGTGGTTTGACTCAATTCACTTGAAGTAGATGTTTCTTTGTTGACTTCCATGTTTTTCTTGTATTCTGATTGATTTTGAACCATAAAATAAGGATCAATTTTCAGGAATGTAAGAGATGAACCTCTAACACCTTAGATTGGTCTAAACATTAGGCTCAAAGAAGAAAAATTAATTTTTCTTAAGGATCAAAGGATGTGGATGAGATAAATGAAAGATGAATGGGGTGAGTGATTGAACTCTTAAGAATCTTTAAGGGATACTAGAATCTGGGACTTCTGGATTTTTGATTTCTTGATTTGATTTGATTTGATTTTGATTTTGATTTTGATTTGGATAATGAACTCATAAACCTAAAGATAATGGATGTTATCTTAGAAAAAAAATTTCCACAAAGTGATAATTTAAATAAGCATATGAAGAAGGATTCATGTACACATACTTAGTCAAACAAAAGGATTTTGATTTGATTTAACGGATTTTCCAAAAGTCTAGCATGAGGACTTTTTCCAAGATTCTAACAGTATTTGATGGGATGAGATTTGATTGATGTTCAAGGTATGGATGAGACTGTTTATTTTGATCCTTGATTGGACCCAGAGAGACTTACTTTCTACAAGACCTCGATATTGAAGAATATGCTTGGACTTCCTATGTGAGAAATTCAAACCTTTGAAAGAGACTTGGATTTTGATTGTAATAAAATTTGTACAAATTGGGATTGTTCTTTGAAGATTTTTATAAAAAATTATAGACAAACCTTTCTCTAACTTCATGAAGTCTTGAATGGCATTCCTCGCGAGCTTTTGGACTAAGGAATTTGTGACAAATTGGTTTGGGAACTTTGAATTTTTGGGAAATCATGGGATCAAGCACATGTGAGGTTCAATTGTATTTTGTCTTTCTTAGATTTGGTTCTTTCTACCACAAAAAATTTCTTGATTAGGTTTCAAATAAAATGTCTAATGTCCTAATTTATTTTCATCCCACAAAGTCCATTATGCAGAAATCAAGGAAATTAAGGCAATAGTTTCCTAATGTTGACTATAGTAAGAGAAAATTGTGATGTAAATCAAAATACTTAGAAGCCTCTAACGATGGAATCCATAGGGCAAGAAATCGCACTTGGATTTTTTCAAAGGTATTTTCTCCTCCTAAAGAGTTTGAAATTTTGAGGATTTGGTGAATGTTTGTTTTCAACTTTTTTAGATCTAAGCAAAGTGTTTTGATTCCAAAATGATGCACAACCCTAGGATGAAAAGAGATAATATTTTTTGAATTCCCACTTGGTTAAATCCAGTTGTGCTTATTCAAAATGGATGACTAGAAGCTTGACCACACTGGCTCCCCTCCATGGAACACACTTCCCAGGTTAGCCAAGATTCAACTCTCATGAATGTCACATGAAAAAAAAATCATCTCTTCTTTGAACCACAAGTACATGGGACGGCTTCAGAATGACCATTCTTGCACCAAAAAATAGATAGGGATTTGGCTTACTATGAAAAAGCTTCTAGAATAGGCATTATGTTCTTGGGGGATCATCCATATGGCAAGAGATCATTGATTCCCTTCTTGTCGAAATAATCCTTGTGATACTTGAACTTTCCTCAAGTACCCACACTTATATACCAGGTGGAAGTCGCTTGGCTTTAGCGTGTTCCTGGTTAGGTTTTCCCCTTGGGTTGAGTACTTTTTCCTACCAAGGTAGACCCTCTAAAGATAAAAAATAATGAGCAATCACATCTTTAGTTTGATCAATCTTCTTTTGCATGAACAAAGAGAGAAGATACGTGATATACCTAACTCACACTAGCAAGATTTGTTCAATTATAAAATGCCCAAATTGAAGTGTGGAGGAAATATTTTATACAAATTAATGTCACCAAAAGACTTTTGATTCTCAGGATCACTATGAAGCATGAGAGAAGTGCATATGCCTTTTAAATGATATTATTTTGTAAAATATATTACAAGACAAAGAATGCACATGCTTATTTTAATCCATAAAGAAATAATGGGTTCTTTTTAATAGCACCAAGATGAAGTTTGAGGTTTGTTTGTTCAATTTTTAGACCAAATCGAAATCTACTATGTTTCTAAGATTCTTTTTACCCTTTTCTTTTTATTTTAAAGCCCAAATGAAAATTATTTTGAGTCCTAAAAGCTAAAGATTACAAATTCCTTAAAATGGGATTATAATTAATCCCAAAGTGTTTAAAAATACTTGATACAATTAAGTGATAATGTCATAGTAAGTCTTCTCCTTGTTTCCTCCTCTTATTCTTGACCACTTAAACCTAACAAAGTTGGTTAATATACAGGAAACAAAGACACAAACAGGTTAAAAGCTCAAGGAGATGAAAACACAAAGAACATGTCAAATAAAAAACTGAAAAACTATCTTTTACCCAACTCTAGCATCTCAATCCGCATATGAGCAGCTATTTGGGGAATTTTAGCAGTGCTCTAGTGAAACCAGTGATTCTCTATGGAGATACAGAGACTACAAATGTGTCACTATTTCACCCAGCAACGTTGTTTGAAGTTTGACTGGTCGGCCCGGGCTGAAAATGACAGAAGTGTCGCACTTTGGAGAAGATGTAGCATCGCTATATAGCAATGTTGGACTGATACCATCATTGTTTGACCTTTACAAAATTGTTTCTTCTTGTAAACACAAAAAATTGACAAAAAATAGCATAATTTTTTAAAAATGTATTAATTTCTTGAAGATCTGCCCTCCATCTAGCACCAAAATATGAATGGTTGATCTAGACCTATTCAAACATAGACAAACAACACAATTCTAGTCATCAAACACATATAAAACAATAATTCCCCATGCAATCCATTTAAACACCAAGAACAAGAAATAAAACAAAGATTATCAAATCTTGTCCTAAAACATTCAAACCACTATCCCATGGGGGAATCGGTTCTATTTTGATGTGGAAAATATAAATTTCCCAATTCCTTGATGCAATTTTATGAAGATCGAATTCTCCTTGATGCAATTTGACAATAACCTTGATAAGATTGATAAAAACTATGAAACTTGGATAGAAATGGATGAAATTGTGAATCAAATTGAGTAGAGTAAGCTTGCATGGATTGTGGATGCCAAAATCAATAGAAGAGCTCTTTATTTATAAGAGAGAATGATGGAGAGATGAGAAAATAGGATGAATATGGGACTAAACATGAGCCAATGGCAAGGTGTCGCTTGTCAACATGCTAGTGGAGGAGGAATGAGCACATTTTGATGAATGTGCAATTAAATGCAATTAGGTGGATATTTGAAATTTGAAATTTTTCTTGTGGAAGCGGATGTGGAAGAGAAGTTAATGCCACTTGTATCAAGAAAAAGGACTTGTAAGAGGAGTTAATTTCATGTTTGGAGGAAAAATCCTTTTCCAGGGAGATTTCAAATTGGAAGAATACTCCAACCAGATGCATTTTTGAATGAAAATAGGCAATTTAATAAATTTATTTACTTGTGCAAGTTGCAAAATCTAGAGGATTTGATGGATTAGTGTTAGAGTTAATTAGGATTTAATTAACTTAGGTAGAAATTAGTTGAATTGATATTTGATTTAGATTTTTGGATTTATTTGAATCAAAATGAGAGGAATTTTTAGAGATTAGATTTAATTAAATAATGTTTTATTTATTTAATTAAAATGGATGATGTTAGATCTAATCAAATAAAATTATAAGGGATGATGATTTAACTAAAAATGGATTATTTAATTAAAAGAGGAACATTAGGATTAATTAAATAAAATTATTTATTTAATTAAGAAGAGAAATATGATTTAATCAAATAAATGATTTATTTAATTAAAAGAGGAACTATGATGAATTAGTTAAATAAGAATTATTTAATTAATTGGTTAGTAATGAAGTGATTCTAGAAGAAGTGATGTTAGTAAATCAGGATCAAGTGTGTGATATCAATCATGATTATTTTTTTGTTTACAACTACAATTCGAGATCAGATCTAGGAAGATAAAATCCCACAAAAAATTACATTAAAAATTGGTTCTGACTTGAGTGGGACTCATACGCCAAAGGTGGCATATGAGTCCCAGTGGCTCAAAACTAGGGCATACACTCCAAGATAGGTCTTGATTGATGTGAATTCCAAAATTAGATCCCAAGACCTAGGTGGGACTCATATTCCCAAGGTGGCGTATGGGTCCCAGACCACTAAATCTGGGACACATGAACCAAAAAACTATATTATGATTCGTCATTTGATTAGTGTCAGGATTATCTCCAAAAAATGCATTTAATAAGGCTTGTGGATGCAAAATAAGGCCTTGACTAGGGCATAGATAATCCCAATTAATTAATAAAACCCTATATTAGTGTGAAAGTGTAAGGATACACTTTACAACAACCTAAATAGAGCACTATTAAGTCCATTTAGTTTGGAAGGTCACAAAACTTAATGTGATGGTGTAAATAAACACTTTAAAACACTAAATTAAGGAAAAATAAGGTTTAACTTAAAAGGGCCTTAAACCCAATTTTACTGTGTAAAACACATTGAAGCACTAGATCAAGGTGGCATTAGGTTTATTTTAACATTAATCATTCCCAAATTAGCTATGAAAATTTAAACGACGACATTTTTTGACACTGTATATGCTAAGAGAGATCACGCTCTTGAGGGACATCCAACCCAATGTCACCACGAAGAGAAAGACACATTGCATGAAATACGAGGAATAAAAATGAAAAATGAGTTTGAAATGAAAAAGAATAATGCCAATGTGTGCCCCAACTTTAAATAAATTTCTAGACACCATGCTATGAGAAATTACTTTAAAGTTGCAAATGATAAATGCTAACAAGAAAGATGACATGAGAGCTTATTTATAAATCCCTATGCCAAGTCATATCTTTCCAAGTAAAGCTATGTCCTGAAAAGGGGTTTCCCCCAAAATTAAATCCCAAAAATATGAGGGATCCATGGATTCAGGGTCAATATGTCTTTGGTACAATGTTTTTAGAGAGCTCACAACTGTCACCATTCCCCAAATACTCATGGAATAGGAAGAATGACACAAAGAGAGTGAAAACAAAGAAAAATCCTTTTGGGTCAACATGGAAGATACCTAAATGTCTTGATGCCTTGTTTCATCCACAAAAGGAAAAAATAGGACAAATGAAAAGATAAAGGAAAAAATTTACGACATAGAGAAGAATGTAGGTACAAATAGAGGAATATCACAAAGAGAAGGACACATCAAAAAGAATAATAGGGGAAGATCACATAAAGCACATGCAATCACATACATAACATGTAAAAGAAAATAATGTAAAAGACTAGTAAGGTACATGCAAGTCAACCTATTAGCAAGTCATCTACATCCCAAACATTTTCATCATATACAGAAGGTGGAAAACTAGCCAAAGGAACAACAAGTTCCTAAAAGGTTGAAAATTTTCCTTGCTTATGGTTTAAGATATAGAACAACATTCTTCTACACTTCTCATTCAAGGAAACCCTAGATATCTCAATCTAAGGATGAAGTAGGGGAAACAAATCTTGTAATAGGGTGTCCTAGGACCTATCATTAATGATTAAAGAGGGGTTCACCACCAAAATAAGGCTTGGAAAGAGAAATGACATACAAGATCTAATGACAAAGACTAATGATATATAATCTTAACAATATTACCTATAAAAGAGTATAAATCTAAACAACAAACTAGGATAACACATAATTGCACCTGGAAACCTATAGGAGCTCGAAACCAACTCTGAAATGTTGAAAATACTAATTTTAGGGCACACTAGGACTCATACACCAATCTAGGTGATTTAGTCCCAAATCAGGGTTTCTCGAGAAGAACAAAAATATCGCAAAGACAAGTCTGAAACTCTTGAAATCTATAAATTTGACTGTACTTGGACTCATACGCAAGAAGTGGTATATCAGTCTAGTTTGGATTTTTTGGAGAATCATTATCTAAATCTGCTCTTCAATCTCTACTTTGTCTACTCAACTTTATTTTTGGGTCTAAATTGTTGAATTCTAGTTCGTAGATGTCTTCTAATGATCTTCTAAAAAGGGTGAAAACTTGGAACACTTTGAAAACTTGACAACTTCTTTCTAATCTTTCTCCTTAGAAGGTCTTCGACCTAAATCTGTAAATCACACACTAAAGAGGGAAAAATGTTGTTTTTTTAGTGGAAAGGGGTTTTGCTTGGTCAAACCCTGTTTTGGTAATAAAACCTTGTAATGAAATAAAATGAGATAAACAAAAGATTAATGAACAAAATGTGATTTTGCAACTCACCAAACATTAGCAATGAAATGCTACAAACATGTATAAAGTGGCTCCAATGGATGTAGATCTTGACTCTTTCTTGAATGTGATAGATCTTGAATTGAATGCTAGCTTGAATCATGAAACCCTACATCATAATTGTTAGCTTAAGCACAAACATGATGTTTGATACTTGAATAATTCTCCAAAACACTTGATAATAAGCTCTTGAACACTCTTGAATTCTCTTGTAAACACTCGAATGCTCTCATGAAATTAAATTTTCTATAAGGAATTCTCTCATGAAAGTCTTAGATAACTTGATTGCTTTTTAGGTGAAAAAATGAGTGAAATAACCTTATATTTATACTTGTTTATGCCAAATTTCCAAAAATTACAACACTACAAGCCAACATTAAATCTAGGAGAATAAAATCTTGCCAAGAATTTGAATTTAATTTAATTTTGGGCCACATGAATCATATGCCAGAAGTGGTGTATGAGTCTCATTAGGCTAGGCTATGGGACACATTTTTCAAGAAAATATTAGATTCACATGAAATCAAGATCGAGGCCCCAAAACTTAGGTGGGACCCATACATCCAAGGTGGTATATGAGTCCCAGATAGCTAAATCTAGACCATACAATCCAAAAAAACTTGAATAATGATTCGATGCTGGTTTATGTTGGGATTATCCTTGAAAAGATGCATTAATTAAGCATTGTGGATGCAAAATGAGGAAAAATAAGTCATAAATATTCCCAATTAACTAATAAAACCCTAGACAAGTACGATCATGCGGTGCAACACTTTACAACACCCTAAATAAGGTATAATTAGGTTTTTTTAAATTACAAAGGCACAAGCCCTAATGTGAATCTGTTAAGCACATTACAACACTAAATGAAGACTGCCTTAAGCTCAATTTAATAGGGAGGACCCAAATAAGTTTGAAAATATCACAAACGACATTTTTAATAGTACATTTAGCGCTCACTTTAGTGAGAGGATGAAATTGCTTTAAAATCACACTAAAGTAGACCAACACACATCAAGAGGGATCCCAATACACCAATTCTAGTAAGATAGGACATAAATAATCAAGAGGGGTGACCAATCCCCCAGTATCAAGATCGTATGACAAACCAACATAGGCACAAAAGAGTGCACATGAAAATTATATAAGGAACAATAAAAAGCCACAAGCATACACTACCAAAGACAAGGATTAAAAAAAAAGAGGGATGGATCAAGCTTTGATCATTTTTCCATCGCAATGTGGATAAGATCTAGGTTGTTTGTCCAAAAAATGCATGCTCATTTTGAGGCAACAAAACTCTAGGTTGTCCACTGGGTGAATATCCAAAGAGGTAACACATATACACACATGGATGGTATTCACTCATGCACAAAAGAAACTGGCTATGAGAAATTCATGCCTAAGTTCAGCTTCCCATTCAACCAGACCAAAGCTATACCTCATGATAAATTTGATAAGGTGTCACACAACAATGAACTTTGAGCTTCATGTGACAAGCAAAAATTTTTATGCTTGAAACTCATGAACAAACAAGATGGCTCTAGAGGAATGCAAAGTGTATTATGCAAGGTGGCCATATAACATAAATTGAAAATGCAACATAGGGAAGGTTCAAAGCAGTTTTTCTTAGTTCATGTAAGGTCTTTAACTTAGGGAACATTGTGCCTAATGTCTCCAAGAGAGGACCAATCAAAGAATATAAGATTCAAAACTTAGGGGATGCAGTGTGTCACATCAAGCCACTAAGATTAATATAATATGCTAAGAGAGATCATGCTCTTAAGTGAAATCACCCCCAATGTCACCACAAAGTGAAATTTTCATCACATGAAGTTAAAAGAATACACCATGAACTGTGAAATGCAGAAGAATTATGCCAATGTATGCCCCCACTTTAAAGGAATTTATAAACACCATGTTGTGAGAAATTACTTTAAAGTAGAAAATGATCAACGCTAACAAGAAAGAAGACATGAGAGCTTATTTGAGAATCCCTATGCCAAGTAATATGTTTCCAAATGAAGCTACATCATGAAAAGGAAATGAGGGGTTGCCCCCAAAATAAGGCTCCAAAAACATGAGGGAGCCATGGATTAGGGGTTAGTATATTCTTGCTACAATATTTTTTAGAGAGCTTGGAACTATCACTATTCCCCAAATACTCATAGAACAAGAGGAATGCCACAAAGATAGTGAAAATAAAGAAAAAGTCTTTCGGGTCAACATGGAAAAGACCTAAATGTCTCGATGCCTTGCATCATCCCCAAAAGGAAAACAAATGACAAATTAAAAAAAAAAAAATAATGAGATTTTGGGTTAACATGGAAAATACATGAGTGTCTCAACACCTTGTGCCATCCCTAAAAGGAAAACATAATACAAGTAAAGGAAAAGATAAAATATTTATGACACAAAGAAGAATGTAGGTACAAATGAGGAATGTTACAAAGAGAGAGAGATACATTAAAAAAAACATCATGGGGGATTGCATTACACACATGCAATCACATAAAGAAAAATACTAGTAAGGACATGCGAGTCAACCTAAAGCAAGTCATGTGCATCCTGATCATGTTCATCATATACAGGAGGTAGGCAACTAGCCAAAGAGACAATAACAAGTGTTGAACTTTGAGTATCACCACGTTCCACACTTTTCTTAGGAGAATTATCATGTAAGCTCATAGAAGACGAAAACAAGATATTCATTTTATTATGCACGTCCTCATCAATTTTAGCAATCTCCTCATCATCATCTAAGATAATCACAATAGGAGGTCTAATGATAATGTCCAAAGAAGGGTTTAGCTCCTCTTGTGGTAGCGGTATAAGATCTTTTTTTTATGGCAAGGGAGACTCATCGTGCATTGCTTCAACCAAGTTTTGATTCTGATTTTCTTTGTTTCTTTCTTCATTTAACCTTTGAGCAAGAGCATGATGTTTATGCCTATGTTCTCTAACATGTCTATTTCTTGTAGTATAACTTTAAAGTTGTGTATGTGTAGGAGCAGGTTCACCAACCATATATTTCTTTTAATACCTAAGGGGAGGGAAAAAAGGAACCATGGAATGTTTTCCAACCACTTTCTCTTTAGCTTTGTAAACTTGATTTATCTTAAGAGGTGTGGCAATATTTTTTTCATTATCTATCGGTCATTTTTAGGAAATAGGTAAAGAATATATCTTTGGTTTCCCTTAGTTGTTTAGAATGTCTTTATGTCCAATCATGGTTTCATCAAGGATAGTAGGTGTTGGTGTAATTAATATTTAATTACACTTGCATAACTTTACTTAGGTTGACGCCTTGACATGCAGCCCCTTCTCAAATTCTGGAGAAAACCATTGCAGAGTTCGTTTGGGGTTCCTCAAGGATTTCATGCCTTGAGTTCATTTATGCAGCATCTTGGATCAGATCGGGCTTCACCATTGGATTCAGAGCGCTGGAAAAAGTTAGGTTTGGCTTTTATTTTGCAGATTTTGGCCATGATTTGCCAGATCTGTAAGGGTTTCAAGTTTGGTATTTTTTTGCAAGCTCTGGAGGTCGCCGTTTTTCTGAAGCATTTTGAGCAGAAACGGAGGTCACCATTGTATTCGCAGCGGCCAAAAACCCTAAGATCACCTTTCATTTCATTGATTTTGATGAAGTTGATCTAGAAGGCAAAAAAAATTTGCCAGGGAGGCCGTACGGCCTCCCCAGCACGCTTCACGAGGCGCGGTTTTCGAAAAAAATTCAAAATATGCATTTTTTGGGAAGCCCGCCGGTGCTCACAGTGTTGAAGGAATCCCACCACCCAGCGGCCACTGGCCCGCCGCTGCCGCCGGGGGCTCCCCCTCCATCCGCTGCTGGTTCCGCCCAGCCCCCGCAGCCCTCTGCAGCTCCGCCCCGGTCATATGGAGGACCGGGGGCTCGCCGCCAGCCCCTGGGGGCTTCTTATTTGCGGCCGCCGGTCACATGGGTGACCAGGGGCTCCACCCTAGCCCCCTATCCACCAGCCCCTGGTCGCATGCAGGACCAGGGGCCGAAATTTTTTAGCTCTCTAGGCTGCCTATAGGCTTTATTGGCCTTTTTGGAGCACTTTCATGAAATC
This sequence comes from Sequoiadendron giganteum, assembly GCA_007115665.2. Classification (NCBI taxonomy): domain Eukaryota; kingdom Viridiplantae; phylum Streptophyta; class Pinopsida; order Cupressales; family Cupressaceae; genus Sequoiadendron; species Sequoiadendron giganteum. The sequence goes on along the minus strand of CM021109.1, from coordinate 159,023,441 downwards.
GGGTATAACTTTTGCGTACGGTGTCTGTTTTTTGCAAACGAGATACCGTTGGAAAGCTGATTCCGGCACCAATCAATTAAATGTTTCAGTTTTTCTATATTTTTCTCCAGATTTATTTTGTAGGTCTTTGAACTCAGAACTTTTGTTTTTCACTCCGGAGGGCATATCTTTTGACTCGGTGATCCTTTTTTCGCCATTCTTGCGGCATTGGAAATATGGTTCAGTCCTCTACAAAGATCTGAGGTCTATTTTCATTTTCTATTTATGCATGTTAGGCATTCTCTCCTTTTTCAGTCATTGGGGATTGTAATAAATGAACTAATATAAAGTTCCATCAAGGGGGTTTCTTGCATAATAATCTTCATCATGTTTTGATGAAAAATTGCATGGGTTGTAATCTAGTTTATTAGTTTCTTTTTCCCATATTTTGTCTTAGCTTGACACATACTAGATTCATTTTGGTTCACACTTTAGATTGAGAGCCTATGGTTAGTGATCTCCATCGGATCCATCTCAGTTTGAGGGCCACTAAATTTGTGGTTATTGTTCCGAGTCTGTATGGTACTTTTTCCCATGGAAGAGTTTCAGTCTTAGTTTTGGCATCGGCATCGAGATTCATGGCTTCTAAATTCTGTCATCATCATTTCATCTATTGTTGCTTTATGGATTCCAGGGTTGTTCCAGTTTGGAGTGTTCGAGTGTTCCATGGCATTGGGTCTGCTATCACATTATTATGATTCTGATATGGTTTCTTGTAGACAGAAGTACCTTTCCTTGCTTGCCGGATTGCGGTTCCAGTGTTACTCCACAGTGTTCTTCCAATGCTTCTTTGCAGCAGTCATCTCATTGTAGGGGGGATTGTCCCACTGGGTTGTCCTTCTCTACCTCATTATTGCATTTGTACATGGGTACCTGATCTGGCCTTGTTGTCGGGACCCATTCATGCTTTCTTGCATTCATCTTAGTTTTAGGTGCATGCTTATTTAGTCTCCCTAAATTTCTCTTATGGGGGGGTGTTGGTGTAATTAATATTTAATTACACTTGCATAAATTTACTTAGGTTGAGCTAATTTTAGGTCAACATTAGGGTTGCATACTTTGCTTTTATAAAGCAAATCATCTCATTGTAATATTGAATTCCTGAATAATAATATTTTGCACATTACATGCAAAGCACTGCTTTTTTGATGTTTTCTCTTCTGTGGAAGGTGTTTAGGTTTGCATGTTTGATCTAGGGTTTCTAACAGTAGGTTCAATCATAGGTTGACGCATGTTTTGAAGGGATAGTTTGTCTATCCATTTTTCCATAGGTTCGGGTTAGAATAAATATAATGAAATGTTTCTTCGGGAAGACAAAGGATTAAAGCCAATATGATGTACAATAAATATTTCATTGTCAAAGGGAAACTTTAAATATTTATGCACGATCAATGGGATGACTTCCATGGAGCATAGCCATGGGTAACCAAGCTTCACATAGATTTGATCCGATATTGAGATGATGGAGAATGAGACATGTAATTTTTTTGGTCTTGTTTGTAAGGGTAAGGTGATTGATCCCATCATAGGGAAAGCAAAACCATTATGCATATTTATCCATTCTTTTGGTTTATCATATGTTTCATGATAGAGATCATGCAAAATTAATAATTCCTCGGTGATCACATTATCTCCATAGATGGGATCAATTAATATCCCATTAGTGGGCTTATCATTGATTCAACCAGTTATGTAAAGAGGACCATCAGGTGCACTTTTAGGTATATCTTTAGAGGATAAATAAATATCAAGATGCTTTTGAGTTTGGTCCTTATGAGGTTGAGTTTTGATCAATTCATTCAAACCTTTTTCAATATTATCCATAGCACCTTGTTCAATGTTATGCATGGGACTCTCTTGAATTGTATCCATATTATCATCATCTCTGTCAACATTCATCACATCATTCTTTTGAGTTTCACTAGCTTTGAAAAATAAAATTTTATGTTTTGGCATAGGGCTGGTAAATATTTTCAAGTTTTGCTTGGGAGGGGAAACATACTCATTTCCTTGATCATTAACACCTGGAACTGAAAGATGACCAAAATCAATGAGTTCTTGCATAATATGTTTAAGATGCTTACAATGTTCCATGTCTTGTCGATTTTCTTGGTGATAATGGAAATAGGAATTGGATTTAAATTTTGGAGGTAGAGTCTTATTAGGACTGAAAGTCTTAACTAGAGGCAAGGTGATCATATTATTTTCTAAAAGTTGTGGCATTATGTTATGGAGGGTATCAGGTAAGGGAGTGAATTGTCTATCTGGATCCCCAAATGCAAAAGGAGTTGTATTCCTTATAGAAACAATCTCAATATCAACATGTTGAGTTGTTTTTTGAGGGGGATTTAGTTGAAGGAATCCTTTATTCTATTTTCTAAAAGGTTGGAAATTTTTATTTTTTGCAGATTTAGAATTCTTAGGATGAGAAGGGGTGGGTTTTGTTTCATGACTGCTAACCCAATTTTTATAATCAGGAATGGTAGTACACAAGTGCACGAAGGAGGGGAAATTCATCATGGTAAGCTTATCATGTAACTTACTTTGCAACATCCTTTGAAGGTGAGGGTCAGGAATATTTACATCGATTTGGGAGTAAACTGATTGATAATGTGAAATAAAGTTGGTAATATTTTCCTCTTCTTTTTTCTTACATCTCATCAAATTGACTAAGGTCATACTAGGAGTAATATACACTTGGAAATGGTTTATAAATGCCTCAAAAATTTAATTGAATGAACGAATTGAGTTATTCGGTAACGAGGAGAACAAGCAGTATCCTTCAAGGATCTAGGGAAAAGCTTAGCCAAGAGCTTATCCTCAAGAATAAAATCACTACATAGCACAATGTAAGAGGAAACATGGTTAGAAGGATCTCCTTCCCCCCCATATTTATCAAATATAGGAACCTATATACTTTGTGGCATCGACGTTCTCAATATCTCCAAGGATCAGAGGTTGATTTTGACATAATATGTAGGTTGGCCATTTTGATTTTGGTTCATGGTGGAAACTACTTTTGAAGGGATGAAATAATTTGTAAAATTTGATTTATGAGAGGATCATTGTTTTCATTTTGAGATGGAGGTGAATAAGGTGGAGATTTGTATGTGTTCGAGGGGCAAGTGAATGGAATTCTTATAGGAGGTAAAGTGGTAGGAGACATGACATGTGCTGCCACAAATATACTAGGGATGGTAGTGGAAATACCCAAGGAATGAATCACATTAGTATTAGGTTGAATTGTTATTGAAACTTGAGAGTTTGTATAGGTAGGAATAGAGGTAATTTCTATGGGGGACAAATTTGAATTCCTCTTTGATTTGTGAATTTTTTTGAAGGTAAAGGACAACTAGTGGTTGAAGTAAGATGTCCAAAATTCTGAATTATAATATGCATAAGATCAAATCCTTCACTTGCAATCATGTGATGTATGTTATCTATAGTAGGGATAGAAATGGTTGAAATGTTTTCATTACTTATTTGGTGATTTAGGTTTGACAAGTCTTATGAATTTAGACTATATTTTCCTATAGATTACTGGAAACCATTATTTCAACATGCATCACACTACTTGAAGGCAAAGAGGTGTTGAGAGTATGGTCTATACCTAGTGAACTAGTGTTAAAACTAGTAGTGAAATGGCTAGATAACCCAGGATCCATGACGATTGTGCTATTGTGGGATGACATGAGTCTCAAACTTTGTCTCACTATAGTATTAGCAATAGGAAACCAAGTAGAAAAGCTCATACAAGGGACAATCAACGAAGTAGAAGATACAATGAACAAAAGATAAATGATATGCTCTAATTCTGATTAAAATGAAATTAAACTAGATGCAATGGAATTAAGAAAACCAAAACTCTACAAATTGAAATAGGTAACTAACAGTAACAAACATAAACAAAAAAATGGAGAATTTAATGCTCAAAAATGTAGTTTAAAATCATATACAGGACTAAATCTCCCAGAGGCATGTATGAGTCCAAAACATTGTTTTTCATACGTTTTCATGCTAAATAACAATCACCACATAATACCGATAAATCAAGCAAAAGAACTTGTACTAGGACTAAATTTCCTAGAGGGGCGTATGAGTCCCAGTTTAGGGTTTTTGCACAAATATCAAAAAGTTCTAAGTGAAAGTTATGCCTTTTGGTTTTTATGATGTCTAAGCTAAGTGAAAATGTAGACTTCAAATAAATTTCAATGGAACAAGATGAAAAAATAGAACCTATATGTACTTTAACTAATGCAATATTTATAAACCCTAGATGCCAATTAACTAATGAAAAACCTAATGCAATGATAATGCAAGCTAGATCTCAGATGATGATGCACTTCAAATCAGAATTGAGATGTTCTAAATGTAGGTTCATCAAAATGAAAGGTGGAAAATTTTCATTTCTTATGGTTTAGGACATGGAAAAACAATCTTCTAGACTTCTCATTCAAGGAAACCCTAAAGATCTCAATCCAAGGATGAAGTAGGGGAAAGAGATCTTGCAATAGGGTGTCCTAGGGTATGATTAACGGTTAAAGAGGGGTTCATCACCAAGCTAGATCTTGTATAGAAAAATGGCATGCAAGATCTAATGAAAAAGACTAATGATATATAAATTTTACTAGATGACCTATAAAAGATTATAAATCTAAACAAAAAACTAGGAAAACATAGAAGTGCACCTAGAAACCTATAGGAGCTCGGAACCAACTTTGAAATTATGAAGATACTAATTTTAGGGTACATTGGAACTCGTACGCCAGTCTGAGTGATTTAGTCCTACATCATATTTTCTAGACAGGAACAAAAATCTGGCGAAGATAAGTCTGAAACTAGTGAAATCTGCAAATTTGACTATACTAGGACTCATACGCTAGAAGTGGTGTATTAGTCTAGTTTGGATTTTTTTATAAATATTCTCTTCAATCTCTACTTTTTTTGCTCAACATGATCTTCGAGTATAAATTGATGAATTATACTTTGTAGATGTCTTACAATGATCTTCTAGACAAGGTGATAACTTCTTTCCAATCTTTCTCCTTAGAAGTGTTAGAAACCAAGATCAGACATGAAAACCTAAACACCTTCCACATAAGAGAAAAATAATGAAAAAGCAGAGCTTTGCATGAAATGTGCAAATTGATAATATTCAGAATTAAGAAATTAAAATAAGAGAATTTTTTATAAAAGAAATGTATGCAACCCTAATGTTGACCTAAAAATAACTCAACTAGATAAAGCTTAATTATTAATTAAGTAAACTAATTATTACCTAAGCAAAACCTGAGTAAAGTTATGCAAGTGCAATTAAATATTAATTACACAAAACCCCCCCCATAAGTGCAACTTAGGGAGACTAAATAAGAATGCACCTAAAACTAAGATGAATGCAAGAATGCATGAATGGGTCCCGACAACAAGCCCTAATTAGGTACCCATGTACAAATACAATAATGAGGTAGAGAATGAAAACCCAGTGGGACAAACCCCCCTACAATGAGATGAATGTTGTAAAGAAGCACTAAAAGAACATTGTGGAGTAACACTGGAACTGCAATCTGAAAAGCAAGGAAAGATACTTGTGTCTACCAGAAACCATATCAGAATCATAATAATGCAACAATAGACCCAATGTCATAGAACACTCGAAAACACCAAACATGAACAACCCCAGAATCCATAAAGTAATAGTAGATGATATGATGATGACGAAATCTAGAAGCCGTGAATCTCAATGCCAATTCCAAAATGAGAATAAAAATTTTCCATGGGAACAAGTACCATAAAGACTCAAGAACATTAACCACAAATTTAGTGGCCCTCAAACTGAGATGGATCGTAAATGAATCTGATATGTATCAAGCTAAGACAAAATATGGCCAAAAGAAACTAAGAAATTAGATTACAACCCATGCAAGTTGTCATCAAAACAAGATGAATATCAAAGTGCATGTACACTCTAATCAGATTATTATGCAAGAAATCCCCCTGATGGAACTTTATATTAGTTCATTTATTACAATACCCAATGATTGAAAAATTAGAGAATGTATAACCATGCATAAACAAAACATAAAAATAGACCTTAGATATGTGTAGAGGACTGAACCAGATTTCCAATGCCGTAAGAATGGCAAAAAAAGGATCATCAAGTCAAAAGATATGCCCTCCAGAGTGAAAAACATAAGTTCTGAGTTCAAGGACCTTCAAAATAAAATTGGAGAAAAATTAGAGAAAAATACCTTCACCACTAAATTGGCATCGAAATTAGCTTTCTAACGGTATCTTGTTTACAAAAAAAGGACACCGTACACAAACGTTATGCCCGCTTTTGTTAAAGTGCTCCAATTTGGCCAATAAGGCCTATAGGCAGCCTAGGGGGCTAAACAAAATTTGGCCCCTGGTCTTGCACATGACCAGGGGCTAGTGGATAGGGGGCTAGGGCAAATCCCCTGGTCACCCATGTGACCAAAGTGAGTGTAGAGTAGCTGGTCGGGGCCTGGGCACATAGCGCCCAATCCCCCATGTGACCGAGCGGCTCAAACTGGAGCCCGCGAGGGCTGGCATGGGCAAGGGGTGGTGTTGAAGCTGAGCATCACCTGGTAGCTACCTGATGGCACCTTCATTCTATGTGGGTAGCACAAAAAACATTGCAGTTTTTTATTTTTTTCCTCCATTTCCATGAAAAAAACTACCTCGGAATGCATGCTAGGGAGGTCGTACGGCCTCCCTAGCAAAAAAATTTGCCTTCCGGATCAACTTTGCCAAAATCGATGAAACGAAGGGTGATCTTAGGGTTTTGGGGTGCTGCAAACACGATGGTGGTGTCCATTTTGTTCCAAGATGCTCTAAAAAATAGGCTACCTCCAGCGCTTGCAAAAAATCACCGAGCTTGAAACCCTCATAGATTTCTTCAACGATGACCAAAATCAAAAAAATAAAAGTCATTTCTAACTTTTTCCAGTGCTCTGAATCCAATGGAAATGCTCGATCTGATCCAAGTTTCGGCATAAATGAACTCAAGGCATGATACTCTTGAGGAACCTCGAAGGAACTTTGCAATGATTTTCTCTAGAATTTGAAAAGGGGTTGCATGTCAAGGCTCTGATACCATGTAGAAGTTGATAAATCTCAACCTTGCAATCCCCAAGAATCACCAGCATGCAATTACCTGTCACATTCAATAGATATTCAAAACAACCAACAAGAGATATTTTTCAAACCCTCAGAGCGAATATGTGCAAGCTAAAACCAGAATAATATTATTGAATGATCTAATAATTACAATGTGATCAATCCTTATGAGGAGATCAAGAAAACCTAAAACTAGGAAACCCTAGTGTGCACACTTAATAATATTATTCTAGTTTTAGCTTGCACATATTTGCTCTGAGGTTTTATAGAACATCTCTTGTTGGTTGTTCTAAATATCTGTTGCATGTGACAGGTGATTGCATGCAAGTGATTCTTGGGGGCTGTGAGGTTGAGATTTATCAACTTCTATTTGGCCTTGCATCCCTAGGGTGGTGGGTGGGTGGTACACAGGTGGCTGTCGGACGGTGCTCGGGCAGCGGGTGGATTTACAAGTAGCCACACAAATTTTCCCATTGCTTTTTAATTTTTACTTATTTTTATTTTATTTTTCTCAATTTTTTGCCTTTTTCGCCTGTCAAAGCCAAAAGTTGTTGTTTTCACTCTGAGGCATATCTTTTGTGTCTGGACTCATTTTTGCGAAAACAAATAGACGTTGGAAAGCTGGTTCAGTGCTCTACACAGATCTTAGACCTATTTTTCTATATTTTTTTACCAGCTATTTGATTTTACTATTTTATCTCAGCCTTTAGTTTTTCAATTATTTTTTTGGGAAGCATGCTATCAGGATTTTTTTTGAGATCAACGAACATTTTCATTGTTCTTTGAGAGTATATATTTCTAATTTCTATCATGGATATGCATAACATTGCACCCCTTACTCCATTCAACTATTTTTGTTGGAAAAAACAAATGGAGATTCACTTGAAACACAAAGGGTTGGACAAGCTAACCATGGGCACATAAATTGAACCTACAGGTACAGCTGAAAAGAGAAAGTGGTTTAATAGGTGTGATGAAGCTTATGGTACATTATGTTTATATCTTTCTTCTGACCTTGTTTTTCACATTGAGTCTTGCACTACACCCCATGAGGTTTGGACTACTTTGCAGTCTTTTTTGGGAAGCAGGATACTATGAGAGGGTTTCAGTTAGAGAATGAGCTTATTGGCTTAAATCCTACGGATTTTGACAACATCCAGGAGTTTTTCACCAAACTTAAGTCTCTTAGATTGCAGTTGTCACAGTGTGGTGTTCAGAAGGAAGACTCTCAGTTGATATTGTCCATTCTTTCTAAGCTTGGACCAAATTATTCAGTTTTTGTTTCTACCTTTTATGCTACTAGGCATGCACTTGGTACTAGATTTACTATGCCTTCTTTTGATGATTTTGAATCTTCTCTCACTCGAGACCAAGCCAAGTTGGCCAATATGGGAAAATTGAAGCCCTCTTCATCACAGGCACTTATTGCATCATAGGAGCTCAAAGATCAGAAGGCTTCTATAGGAAAAGGAAAGAAACTGAAACAAAAGGATTCCAAATCTATGAGCAGAAGAAGGAGTCCTCAGATTCATCATCCTCTTCTAAGGGTAAATCATTTAGGAAGGATAAGGGCCCATGTGCATATTGCAAGAGAGAAGGACATGCAGAACATAATTGCTACAAGAAGGACATTGATGAGCTAAAGAATATTCTTTAGAAACATTAGATTGATTTTCCTTCTAGGATGTCTGCATCATCTCCTTCCCCTCCTTCTTCTTCTTATTCTTCTTCTTCTCCAGTGCAGCATGATAGGGGCACAACTAGTTTACATACTTTATCAGATATGAAGGGGCATGCTCTTTGTGCTTCTTTGAGTCTTGGATCAAGGAGATGGCTTCTAGATTCAGGAGCATCTCATCATATGGCTTCTACACATACTATGTTCACTTCCTTTGAGTCTCACACTATGTCTCCTATTTTGATGGGAAAAAATACATACATGAGTGTTATAGGGAAGGGGTCTATTAGTTTTGGGGACAACACTTTTTAGGATGTCTTGTGTGTTCCTCATTTTATGAACAACCTTCTTTCTATATATCAGATCACACATGGAGGCAATGGGAGGTCTATGGAGTTCACACCTGATTCAGTTATCATCAGAGACTTGGAGAGTAGAGCATTTATTGCTACTGGGGTGGTGGCTCACTCATCTCAATTGTATTCCTTTGCAAATTTACTACTGATGGTGCTTTTGTTCCTACATCTATTCATCACACTTCTAGTGTGAATCATCATTCAGAGGAGACATTTGGCTACTTCAACATTGGAGTTCTCACCTCAGATCCTTCTCTTAAGCCATCCATTCCATCTACTTTACCTATTGTTGCATTTGTTGATACTTCTATGACTCCAGATGTGGGTTCTTCCATTTCAGTGTAGCAGGATCCCATTGATCATCCATCTTTGGAGGTTCCTATTCATTATTCACCCACTTTGACTTCTTCATTTGTTGAGGTCACACCTACTTCTATGGAGACATCTTGGGCTACACCTACTTCACCTTTAGAGATTTCTTTCATTTGACCTCTTCCCTCTCACTTCTTTTACGAGATGCAGTTTCTTCAGTTCTTTTTGGGCTACTTCATTCTAAGGGGGATCTGTGGTCTCTTTCTTCCTCTCTTTTGGGGGGGTTATTTCATGTATCTTTGTGATGGATGGTGTCCTTGGGGGGTCTTATGGAGCCCTCCATATTTCATCACTTAGTTTCTCTTTGCATTCTACTTTGGGGAGGATTTTTGTTCCTACTGGGTTTTCTCCTTTACCACGTTTAGTTTAGTTTGCATTGCATTTGTACTTGGGTATCTGATCAGGCCTTTGTTGCCAGGACCCATCTTTTCTTTCATGCATCTTTTTTCTAGTGTTTTAGCTACTCCCTAAGTTCATCTTACGGGGGGTGTTAGAGTAATAAGTTATTATACTTAATTAATTTAATCATATTGGTTAATTAATTAAGTCACTTATTCCTTTAGGTTGCTTAAGCTAAAATTAGGCACATTAATAATTATTTACTAATTATTAAGTGTGCACACTAGGGTTTCCTAATTTTAGGTTTTCTTGATCTCCTCATAAGGATTGATTACATTGTAATTATCAGATCATTCGATAATATAATTCTGGTTTTAGCTTGCACATATTTTCTTTGAGGGTTTACAACCAATCTCTTGTTGGTTGTTCTGAATATTTGTTGCATGTGATAGGTGATTGCATGCAGGTGATTCTTGGGGATTATGAGGTTGATATTTATCAACTTCTACAAGAAGTTCTTCAACCTAGATGTGCAAATCACACACTAAAGAGAGGGAATTTGTTTGTTTTTTTATTAGAAAGTGGTTTTCCTTGGTCAAACCCCATTTGGGTAATCAACCCTTGTAATGAAATCAAATAAGATAAAGGAATTATGAATGAACAAAATGTGATGTTGCAACTCACCAAACCCTTGAAATGAAATTCTACAAACATGTATGAAGTCTATCCAATGCATGTAGATCTTGAGTCTTTCTTGAATGTGATAGATCTTAAATTGAATGCTAGCTTGAATCACGAAACCCTACATCACAATTGTTAGCTCAAACACAAACATTATGCATGATGACTTTTTGAAATGATGTTTGATACTGAGTAATGCTCCAAAACACTTGATAACCAGCTCTTGAATACTCTTGAATTCTCTTGTAAACACTTGATCTCATGAACTCAAATTTTCTATAAGGAATGCTCTCATGAAAGTCCTAGATAACTTGACTACTTGTAAGGTGAAAAAATGAGTGAAATAACCTTGTTTTTATACTTTTTTATGCCATGTTTCCCAAAATTACAACACTACAAGCCGACATTAGATCTAGGAGAATAAAATCCTATCAAGAATTTGAATTTAATTTAATTTTGGGCCACACGAGACTCATATGCCAAAAGTGGCATATGAGTCCCATTAGGTTAGCTATGGGAAAATTTCAAGAAAAGCTTAGATTCATGAGAAATCAGGATCGGGGCCCCAAAACTTAGGTGGGACCCATACACCCAAGGTGGCATATGAGTCCCAGATCACTAAATTTGGGTCATACAATAAAAAGAAACTTGAATCATGATTGGAGAATATGTCAGGATTATCCTTAGAAAGATGCATTAATTAAGGGTTGTGGATGCAAAATAAGGCCAAATAAGGAATAAGGAAGCCCAATTAACTAGTTAAACCCTAGATAAGTGTGAAAGTGTGGTGTAACACTTTACAACACCCTTAATAAGGTACAATTAGGTTCATTTAATTTAAAAATTCCTGAGACCTTTAATTTGAATGTGTTAAGCACATTAAAACACTAAATCAAGGTTTCCTTAAGCTCAATTTAACGAGGACCCAAACAAGTGTGAAAATGTCACAAACAATATTTTTTGATACTATAATGTTGAACTATGGTCATCACCAAGCTTAACACTCTTCCTAGGAGAATGATTATTTAAGCTCATAGAAGAGGAAAACATTGTATTCAATTCATTATGAACTTCTTCATCAATTTAAGCAACCTCATCATCCTCATCCAAGTTAATCATAATGAGAGGCCAAATGATAATTTCCAAACAAGTATTTAGCTCTTTTTTTAGTTGTGATATAGGATATTTTTGTTATGGCAAAGAGGGATACTCATCATGTATTTCTTCAGTCAAGTTTGGATGTTGATTTTCTATTTTGTTCTCATCATTTAACCTTCGACCAAGAGCATGATGTCTATGCCTACACTCTCTAGAATTTTTGTTTATTTTAGTGTGATTTCAAGTTGTGTATATGTAGGAGTGGGTCTATCAACCATAGGTTGTTTTTCTTCCCTAAGGGGAGGAATGGGGAGGAACTATGGGAGTTTTTTCAACCACTTTCTCTTTAGCTTTAAAAACATGTTTTATCTTAGGAGGCATGATGATATTTTTTTCGTTGTCTCTTGGTATTTTTTAGGAGATAGGAAAAGTATTTGTCATGGGTTGGTCTTGGTTAAATTTGGAATTTCTTTTGGTTCAATCATAGTTTTGTCAAGGATAGGTGGTTCAATCATTGGTTGAGGAATTTTTCTAAGGCATATTTTTTCTATCCGTTTCACCTTAAAATTTTGATAGGATTTGAAAAATAAGTCCTCATGAGATTTAATAGGCTCCATAGGCTCAGGCCAAAAGAAATCCAATGAAAATTTCCCATGGGAAGACACAAGATTAAAGCCACTATGGTTCATAGAAAATATTTCATTATCAAGAGGAAACATTAAACATTTATGCACGACCAACGAGACAAATTCCATGGAGCATAGTCATGGATAACCAAGCTTCACACAAAATTGATCTAATCTTGGGAAAATAGAGAATGAGACATCTAACTGTTTCAGTCCTATTTTTAGAGGAAGGGTGGTTGATCCCATCCTAGGAAAATAAAAACCATTATGTGTTTTTATCCACGTTATTTTGGTTTATCATATGTTTCTTGATAGAGTTCATGCACAAGTAAGAATTATTTAGTGACCAAATTCTCTCCACATATGGGATCAATTAATATCCCATTCATAGGCTTTTCATTGATTCAACCAGCTATGTAAAGAGTACCATCAGGTGTATGTCAAATTACATCTTTAGATAAGAAAGTAATGTCAAGAGGATTTTTAGCTTGGCCCTTACGAGGTTGAGTTTCGATCAATCAAACAAAACCATGAATAATATTTTGTTCATTATTATCTATAGGACCTTGTTTATCAGTATACATGTTGTCATCATCCATCTCAACATTCATCAGATAATTATTCTTAGTTTAATTAGCTTTGACAAGGGAAATATTATAATTTAGCATGGGGTTGGTAAATATTTGCAAATTTTTGTTAGGAGGGGCAACGGATTTATTTCCTTGATCATTAACACCTCCAATTTGAAGTCAACTAGAATCAATGAGGTCTTGTATTGTGTGTTTAAGATGCTTGCAATGTTCCATATCATGTCCATTTTTTTGGTGAAAATAGAAATAGGAATTCGATCTAAGGTTTAGAGGTAAAGGCTTATTAGGATCAACACTTTTAATGGGAGGTAAGAAAATAATATTCTATTCTAGAAGTTGTAACATTATTTTATGGAGGGTATTGAGTAGGGGAGTGAATTGCCTAGTGGGATCCCCAAATGTGAAATAAGTTGTCTTATTTATATAACCCACTTGGGTATCGACATGTTGAGTTGGTTGAGGGGGATTTAGTTTAAGGAAGCCTTTATTTTGTTTCCTAAAAGGTTGGTAATTGTTTTCGTTTGTGGATTTAGACTTCTCAGGTCAATTAGAGGTGGGTTTTGTTTCATGACTACTAACCAATTTTTGATAATCATGAAGGGAAGTACACAAGTGTATAAAGTAATGAAAATTAATCATACCAAGCTTATCTTGTTTCTTAGTTTTTAAGTGCTCAATGAGCATTCATTTAAGGTGAGGATAGAGAATCTTTCCATTGATTTGGGAAGAAATCAATTGGTAACATGAAATGAAGTTGGTAACTTTTTCATAATCCTTTTGCTTATATCTCATCAAATTGGCTAAGGTCATCTTAGGGGTCATATGCGCTTGGACATGGATAATAAAGGCCTCAAAAAGTTCATTGAATGAATAGATTGATTTATTTGGTAACGAAGAAAACCATTCTAAGGCAGTATCTTTTAAGGACCCAGGGAAAAGCTTAGCCAAGAGCTTATCCTCAAGTACAAAATCACTACATAAGGTAGTATAAGCGGAAACATGGTTAGAAGGATCTCCTTTCCTCCAATATTTCCCAAATCTAGGAATTTATATACCTTGTGGTATCAACATTTTCAATATCTCAAGGATAAGGGATTTCTTTTGACATAGTATGTAGGTTGGCCATTTTGATTTTGGTTTATGGTGGAAATTTTCTTTTGAAGGGATGAAACATTTTGAAAATTTTGGTTAAGGATGGCATCATTGGTTGTATTTTGAGATGGATTTGTATATGTGTTTGAAGGGGAATTGAATGGAATTCTTAGGGGATGTAAAGTGGTAGAAGATATGACATGTGATGCCACAAAGGTACAAGGATTTCTAGCGGAAATACCCAAGGTAGGAAAGACATTACTAGTAGGTTGCATTGTTGTTGTAACTTGAGGGTTGGTATACATAGGAATAGAGGCAGTGGTTGTGGAGGAGGAGTTTGAGTTCCTCCTTGAATTTGGACATTGTTTGAAGTTTGAGCACAACTAGTAAGTTTTCCAAAAAAATTGAGCTAGGTTATGCACAAGTTTTATTCCTTCTTAACATTCAATCATGTGGTGTATATTATATATGGTTGGAATAGTAGTGGTTGAAATGTTTTCAGTACTCACTTGATGTTGTAGGTTTTCTAAGTCTTCATGGATTTAAATTATGTTTTGTTGAGAAATTATAGTAACCATTGTATCAACACTTGTCATTCTACTTGAAGGTAAAGAGTTGTCAAGGGTATGGTCCATACCTAGTGAACTAGTGTCAACACTATGAGTGAAAGAGCTAGATAACCCAAGATCCATGACGAGTGTTCTATCACGGGATGGCATGAGTCTAGAACTATGTCTCACTATAGTATTAGCAATAGGACAAAAAGTTTTAAATATCATGCAAGGGACAATCAATGAATGCAAGATAAATGCAATAAAAAAAAGATAAATGATATAATTTAATTCTGATTGAAATGAGAATAAGATAGATGTAATGGAATGAAACATAAACTTAGTAGTTTGAAAAAGAAATCTAACAACAACAAAAAAAAGTACAGAAACAAGGTTTTTAATGTTGTAAAATGAAATTTCATATCTAACACGAGAATAAATCGCCTAGAGGGGCATATGAGTCTTATTTATGGTTTTTGAAGGGTTCAAATGTTGAAAAACAATCAACACAAAATTCCTAGAAATCAAATAAAATAACTTGTAAAAGGACTAAATCACCCAGAGGGGCAAATGATTCCCAAATGAGGGTTTTGACACTGAATTTAGTAAATTTTCAGTGAATTTTAAGGTTTATAACTTGTATGCAGTCTAGACTATGTGCAATTATAGATTTCAAATGAAATTTAATGATACAAGATGTAAAAATGCAACCTATTTGCACTTTCACTAATGCAAGATTCAGAATCCCTAAATGAAAATTAACTAATGCAAGATCTAATGTAAACATAATGTAAGCAATATCTAGGAATAAAATTCACTCCAAATCATAAAAAAGGTGTGCAAAGGATAGGTTCACAAAAATGAACACAATGAAATAGGGTTCTACCTTTTAGGAGATGAAACTATGGGACAAGGAACTCTTATTTCACTTTATTTCATTAAAGGAAACCAAGATCCCTCAACCAATTGACTTGATTGAGCAATGGGCTAGGGTTATAAATTTTTTGTATAAGGTTGGTTGTTTGATTCATGTTGGGTTTTGTTGGAGTTGAGAAGATACAACTTCATAGGAGCCCAGTGACCTCTGCAAGCAAATAACCTGTTACAAGGAGAAGCAAAGAGAAGCAACAAGAAAAATGCTCAAAAATGTGGAGCAATGTATTCACCCAAAAATGTAAAATGAATAATGATACAAAAGATAGTTTTCAACCATATATAGATGAAAACCCTAAAAAGGAAAACCCTAGGCTTGCACAATAATAATTAATAAAGTAATTAGTTATTATGCACCTAATGTTAGCTTAAGTGAAAAAGAGGTAAAAGGGAACTTTATGTAATTAAATAAATATTGCTTAATTAATAAAGTAAATGTCCAATTACTCTAATAGGTTTACCAAAATGAAATGAAGAAAATTGGGTGTGCCTATGTTGTAGGAGATGGGAAACTTAGGGCACCCTATTTCACTCTATTTTCATTCAAGGAAACCTTAGAGATCTCAATCTACTAATGCAATTGAGAGAAGGGATCTACTATAAGGTATCCTAGGGTGTGATTAAAGACAAAGGTGGGGTTCACCACTAATAAAAGGCTTAATGTGATACAACGATAGTCAGGGTGGACATATTACACTTGATCCATGATAAATTGAAGTATAGTGAAGCCACTAAACCTCAATCTACCAAACAAGATCATTCAAAATTCAATGTTAAACTAAGCATTTACTGAAATCAAAAGCTACAAACTATGAAAATAGTTACATTCCTACTCTAACCCATTTGAAACTTATCCCATTTTGGAATTGTTGTCATGTTGATGTGGAACAACGACCCTTTCTCAATCCCATGATTAGTGATCATGTTTCAATCGATTCTATGGAAGAGAACCGATGAAAGCATTAAGATCAAATGGATACAAACTTGATTTATGCTAAAATGAACACGATGTAAGATAATTAAAAATGATATTATGCAGAAAATGATCTAATTATGCAATTTCTAAGCTAAAATATGAAAACCGTAATCTATAGATAAGCTAATATGGATGCATGGAAGTTATTAATCGATGTCTTAGGCTATTTATGCAACTAAAATGAACTAAAACAAGTTAAAAATGAGTAAAATATGAGTGTGAGTTCAAGTTAATTGAAATCATAAGTTTTCAATTGAAAGATGGATCCATTTATCTCCAAATAGTGTTCTATTTATAGAAGAGAAAATGAAAAATGAAGGGCTAAGATTAAAAATATTAATCAAAAATTCAAGATGAAAGGAAGAAGAGGCATGGATCATAGATTCACATCAACAGATGATAATGCATGATCTTCTTTAATCAAGGGTTCACATTTGCTTCAAATAAACACACTTTTGACCTACACACACAAGTCAGAAGGTGACTTGTTCAAAAAGTTAAAAGATACCTTGCAATTCAAGTTACAAGGTAACTTGCATTTGAAGCCAAGTGAAAATATCCCTTTTTTAAATGATGGGGGAATAAGAATATTCTTTTGGAATATTCCCATGGGTGAGGACAAAAGATTTTTTTACAAATTAAAAGAAATTCTTAATTGTGCAAAAAGAGGATAAGGAATCTTCCATGGGAATATTCCTCCTTAGAGGAAAATTAGATTAATTGTTTAATTAAACAGAGTTTAAACACACAATTAGGGGATTAGAAGAATTTTGAAGTGTTTTTCATTAAATTAAATGATTTAATGAAAGGGGAAAGGTGAAATGACATTTAATTAAATAACTTAGGGTTATTTAATTAAATTAGAAGACTTAGGGAATTAAATTAAATATGTTGATTTATTTAATTTAATTGGATGAAATTTTACAATGAAAGGGAGTGAATTAACCTGATTTAATAAATTAGATTAATAGATGAAAATGACATAATTAATTAAATAGCTACGCTAATTTAATCAATTAAGCGAAAAAAGGATGGGTTTTAGAGGAAATAATATTAGTAAACTTGTTTCGAG
>CM021109.1:158976212-159005798 GCA_007115665.2 Sequoiadendron giganteum | reverse complement strand
GGGATTTTCGAGGAGTTTCGACCAAGAACCTAACCTAAAGACCTATCCTAGGGGCCTCGGGGGCTAATCAAATATATGCCTTTCCTACATTATACACACAGAGACCACGTAGTTTGACTAAATCGACAAGATGAGACATGAAGAAGTGATGAAAAGTAAGCTTATTATGGTATACTCCTAAATGAATGACCTAAGGTGTCTCGGGGGAACATCAATGATGGCCTTGCCTACGATTAAGCTCAGAAACGATGTAGTTTTACAATGGAACCTCTTTTTGATTTTTGATGTTTTGATCTTTTTAGGGATTTTGATGTGTTTTGGTTGTTTTGCATTTCGAATTTACAGTTTTTGGATTTTTTGATGAACATTTAATGATTTTTTTGGGGATTTTTGATGAAATAATAACCTCAAGATATACGAGAACCCAATATGATCCATGGAAAATTTCCCCCAGCATGACAGGTTAGACTACTTTGATATAGGAAGGGAAAATTAACCTTAGGAATATGCTAAGTAATACTAAAGGGATATGATACTTCACATCATCAAGCTATGATAAAGATGCAAATGGGAAATAGATGAAAGGTAGTGCAAAGAATGATAGGACCAAAAGAGCCAAAGAATAGATGGGGTGCTTTATTTATGCGAGGTTCCTGTTTGCTAGGTTTTCACCAAGGTACTTGGAAAAAGTGCGACCAAAGTGGTTTCCACTAGGGGACAATTTTTTTCTTTACTTTTTCAATCATTTTTCTTATTTTTTTGGATTTTGATCATTTTTTTATTTTTTTGTATTTTCAAGTTTTATACCCTTTAAGACTAGGCATAATTTATTTTGAGATGCAATTTGTTAGTTGGCTCTCTATTAGTTCCACCTTGGTGTGTCCATTCATTCCTAACTCTTGATCATAACACGACATCACGAAACAAGACTGAATAATTAGGCTCAGGTACCAGCACCCTTATCTTCGTCGGTAGATTCTTATGATTTTGCTTTGGACAAAGCGGAATACCTACTTGGATGACGATCCTTTTATTTAGTTAGTACGATATACTTGCAAGTGATTAGAATCAAGACTGATGTAGACTTATCTAGGAAACTCCCTGCTCACATTGATCAGAGATACTCTACTCTTCTTCACATTATGGTGATTCCATATTTCTATGGTAAACACTTTCACCAATGATGGAGCTCAACCTTCAGCTATGGGTAGGATATTTTTTTACAGTGCGTGAAGACCAAAGGGAGAAGGGTTTACTAATGATGTGAAAATACTAATTTAATAATAGGCCCAAAGATTTAGTTGCCAACTTAGTCGCATTAAAAGCAGTTGGTGTTTCTTTTCAAGTTTGGAATTATTTTACATTTTTATTTGTAACCTCTACTTGTTCCATTTCCCCTTATAGGGATATGGTAGGAGTAGAGAATCGAGTGGATGTTGAATTTTGACCGCGACTCACTGCATCTACGATTCTTAAGGTTTAAATGTTATCTAAATTATAGCAGGAACCATAATGGAAGATAGGGCATTCTAGGACCATCGGCTGTAATCCCTTTCCCATTATATGTAGAGTCATAGGAATGAACCTACACCCTATCCAGTGAAGTATTTATGGTAAAATTGGCACTATAAATTAATTCCCAGTAAAGCCAATGTGTATTTGATTATGGGTTACAATTCATGAGCTGGTGCATGAATCAAATCTCCATGCTGCTGACATTGGACACACTTCTATAGATTTTGATGAGCTTACTTTTCCATGGTTGGTCAATAGTACCTAGTCCTCAATAGTTTATTGGCTAATAATAAAATACAAGTATTAGAATGGGAACCACATATCATATTTTTAAATGTAGTTAAAGGCTTCCACCTTGGGCATCACGGTAATGTTTCCTCGATGCCGGTAAAGGTATGCGTAGGATCACCAATAGGGTCCTTTAGCCGAAAATTATTGTTTTTAGAATTTGGAGATGATATCAAATAGGAGATTTCTCTACTTGATGATGAAAGATGTCATGACCACAATGGGATCAAGGTTAAAAGAAACCCTTTAAAATTAGATTTAATTATTTTTGAAGTTGAGATTATTTCTCAGCCCGAAGAAAGAATTACGGTAGGAGCAGTATTGACATCTTCCAATAAAATGATCAATACCTTGGTTTCCATGGTGTTTTTCGCTCTATTGTGTTCACGTACCGGATTTCTCAAGGGATTTATATTATAAAGGAATGTCTTTGATGTTCTCTATTCTCTTGTGGGAGATTTGAACTTAAATAACTGGTTTAGATGATCTTCAGGTGATGACGGTGGCTTAAATTGGGTCTCACTGGGCTTAATTCTTGGAATCCTGGAACTATCAGACCTATGATTAGGAATTCGTACTCAACAATGTTCTTAGTGCATGGAAATGATAGCATGTATGACTTTAGAATGCAATCACCTTGAGGGGTGATGAAAATAATGCCTACATATAATCCATGTTGGGTGAATGATCCATCAAAGTACATTTTCCATTGATTTGTGAGGTTGATAAGGAATATTGATTCATCAAGAAACTTAGATATTAAGGGGTTCTCTACATAGATGGGCGCTTCTACTAGTTGTTCTACAATCACTTCTCCTTTTATTTCCTTGTGCTCCACATATTCTATGTCAAATTTAGTTAATATCATCACCCATTTGGTCATTCACCTCATGAGAGTTGCCTTAGATAATAGGTATTTCAGTGGGTCTATCTTTGCAATGAGCCTAATTTGATGTGACAACATGTAATGTATGAAATTTTGTGAAGAAAAAACTACTACTAGGCATGCTTTCTCAATAGGTGAATAGTTCATTTCGTAGCTCGCCAAGGTTTTTTTGATGTATTAAATAGCCCTTTCCTTTCCATTTTCATCATGTTGTGCTAGAAGAGCTCCTAGTGTTGTTGAGATATATAAGATCAATGGATTGTTTGGTATTGGTGACATGAGCACTGGAGGTGTTATTTGATAATATTTGATCTACTAGGAAGCTTTCTCACACTTGTCATCCCATTTTTATGTTATCCCTTTATGAAGAAGATGCGAAAAGGGGTGGATCTTATCTGATAGTTATGATATGAACCTTCTGATAGACTACAATATTCCTTGTAATCCTCACATCTATTTTTGTGTTTGTGATGGTTCCATGTCAAGGATTGATTTTACCTTTGTTGGATCAATTTCTATCCCTCTTTGTGAGACAATAAAGCCAAGTAGTTTCCTTGATGTAACTCCAAAGACACACTTTTTTGGATTCAGTTGTACCTTGTATTCTTCAAGCCTATCAAAGATGGGTCCTAAGATTGGTATGTGCTCTCTTCTTTTCTTGATTTTTCCAAAATATCATCCACATAATCTTCAACTATTTTGTGGATCATGTCATGGAAGATGAGGGTCATTTATCTTTGATAGGTTTCTCCTGCCTTCTTTAACCTGAATCGAATCATGTTCTAGTAATATGTTCCCCATGGATAAGTGAATGTATTTTTATGTTGATCCTCTTTGGTGATAATGATTTGACTATAGCCTAAAAAATTGTCCATGAGTGATAGAATTCCATGCCCATTTGTCAATTCCACAACGAGGTCAATGTTGGGAAGAGGAAAATAATCTTTAGGGAATGCTTTATTTAAATCTCTAAAATTAATGCAGATTATGATGCTCGAAGTGGGTTTTGAGACTGGTACTAGGTTTGAAACCCACTCAAGTTAATATATTGGTTAGATGAACCCGACGTCCAGAATTTTTTGTTAATCTAGTTTTACCAAGAGTGCTATTTGGGGATGCATCTTTCTTAACTTCTTCTTGACTAGCTTCACTTCGGGATAGACTATTAAATGATGCAAAACTACTTCAGGATCAATCCCACCTATATCTGTGTATGACCATGCAAATTTACCTCTTCGCTCTTTCAAGAATGCTGCTAGGTTCTTTTTTTCTTCATCCAACATGGATTAGACATAGAAAGTGATCTTGGGTGCTTCTTTTGTTCCTAGATTCACCGAGGTAGCCTTTTCTACTAGCACTGCTAAATTTTAGGGATGCATTGCACTAAGGTGGAGATTGAATCCATCATCCTTGGGTGCCTCAAAGAGGTTTTCACCCTTAGATACGTCCTTTCTTTTTACTATTTTAGTATCAGAGAGTGCCACAGTGTGGTTTTCACTCAAAGATCTGTATGTTAGTTTCATTTCATCAATTTTGTGACTGAAAGATTCAATTGTCTCTCTATAGTATGCCCCTATGTCTAGCTCTATGTTGAAACCTGGTTTGTGATCTACCCATGAATTTTGAGATCGCTTCATCATTTTCAAATAAATCCAGAATCGGTAGTCCTTTTTGGACCATGTCAATAAGTTGTGGTTATACTAGGCATAGTTTAGCTGGCCAATTTCTTGGAACAAAGGATGTAGTGGATATCATGAAGAGGGATTTATTTTCAAATAGGTCACCAATATTAAGGGGGAAGTCATCTAGGGTCATTTCATGTGGTGTAGGTAACCAAGAGGAAGCCTCAACCAATTTAACATAAGTTCCTTTTCCAATAAGGGTAATCTTTCTATTAGTACAACCTAAACCAAGATTCTTTAATCATTTCTCAGGAATGATAGGTTCTAGAAAGCCATTATCATTTTTTCCTAGTTTCTCATTCTTGTTATAACACATTCCCTTCATGAGTTGTAAGCCTTTATTATCATCTTCCATGGGAAGAATAGGGATAGGTCATTCATCCTGATAGAGGAGTTTAGATACATCCTCCTCGTTGACACCTTTTTGATTCAGATCCCCCATTTGGTGAAGGTAGTAGCTGCCATCTTGATTGTTTTGGGCTCTTTGGTGGTAGATGTAGGTTTCCCATGAGATTGAGGAGAAAGAGATAGTTATCCTAGGACAAAGGTATCATTTAGGAGCTTATAATTTCCAAAACCATCATCTTGGATTATTGCTTTGATGTCAGAAATGTTCTACATAGTAGGTGTATTTTTTGCTGAGGTAGATGCAAGAGATGATGGATCAACAAATGAGGTAGGTATGGATGTAGGCCCTTCATCATTTTTATGCACTTAGGGAATATTATAGAACTTAGCCTCAATATTTTTGTAGTAGTAAAAAGGCTCTGGATCTCCATAGATGGTAATTTCTCTACCCTCTAAAGGAAACTTGACACATTGATGGTAGGTCGAGGTGACCACTTTTAAGGCATGGCTCCAAGATTGGCCAAGCAAGATGTTGTATGAAAGATCAAGATCTAGCACTTGGCATGTATCTTCTACAATGATAGGTCCCACTTGAATGGTTAATGCAATGATTCCTTGTGATAACCGCTCTTGGTTGTCATAGGCACTGATGATGGTACTCTTTGTTTTCTCAGTGATATCTTCTGAGTAGCCCAAGTCTTTGATTGACTTCAGGGTACAAATATTTAGACCAAAACCTCCATCTACTAAGTCTATTTTGATCTTTTTCTTATGAATGTAGGCCTAGAGGTGTAAAACACGATTCTGAGATGGTTGTGATGGTAGGTCTTGCTTGAAAAAGGTAAGAAGATGATCGGTAATGTTTCCTACCATAGCTTGAAACTAATTTGTATCAATATCCTTGAGGAAAAATGACTCTGATAAGGATTTCTCTAAGATTTCTCTATGTGTGGGAGATAGCCTCAATAGTTCTAAGATTGATATCTCTGTTGGGGTCTTCTTAATTTGATCTATTAGATTATACTTGCTACGATTCGATGTTGGAAAATTAGGTTGTTCCCTTGACTAAGATAGGACTCCTTGGATAGTGAACTTTCCATGTTGTGTGGTGACTTCACACTCAGCACTAGATCCTTTGATGGTGATGACTGTAATGACACTATCATACGATGTGACCACGTTTGAATAGCTATGTTGCACATTATTGTAATCCTTAGCTTTTTTGTTGTTGGTCCCTTTAATGTTATGATCTGGCATAGGGTTCTTGTATATCTTGAGATTTTGATTCCCATTTGGTACTTCAATAGAGATGGTGTTGTTCTCTATGAGGTTTCGGATGATGTTCTTAAGTCTCATGCAATTTATGGTTTTATGTCCTTTGATTTTGTGAAATTCACAGAGATCATTTTCGTTGTACCAAGATGGTTTCTCTAGTGGTTCTTGATTGTTTTCAAAGTTATGAAATGTTATCAGATTTGACTCTACCAAACATTTCATGATGGTCTCAATAGGTTAAAATAACTATATGTACTTACGCTTGGGATAGTTGTTTCTATTGGTAGTTTTCCTTTGTTGTATCTCGGTGTTGTTTATTTAATGGTTCTAAGGGGTATTGTTTGTTGCATAGTTGGTTGAATTTTAGCAACTTTATTGTTGTTGGGTCTAGGAGCACTTAGGACTACCTTAGCATCTACCACACCATCATTTGTTACATTTTTTTTTAGCCCAAACAAAAGGTTTGTCATTTGAGTTGGTTGATGGGCGGTTGTAAGCCTTATTATTCCCTTGTGAGATTAGAGCTCATTAAATGTTAAGGGCTCAAGGAAAAAGCTCATCATAAGATATAATGCACTACATTTTCAAGTGGAATGAGAGATAAGGATCCAGATTGGCTATGATGATTCCCACTTCTTGTTCATCGGGAAGGGTCCACTTTCTCTTACTAGATTTTTGACTCCATTATTGCAAGAAATTGGAAAAAGATTATCCTTTGGTTTTTTTGAGAGTATACAACTCTTCTAGACTAATGTCCATATTGATATCAAAGGAGAAGTGGTCAATGAATTTATTAGTGATTTATTGAAAATTTTTGATTCTAGGAGATAGATGAGAAAACCAATCCATAGTAGGACATGTTAAGCTTCGAGGGAAGAGACACATTGGATATGAATCATTATAGGCTACCTCCATACACATGACATTGAATTATTTGACATGGTCTATGATACTTCCTCTCCATTTGTATTTATTGAAATTGGGGATTTCAAATCTGGGATGAAATGACACCATTACAATATTTTGGTCAAATGGATAAGGACATAAATTTTGTGTATGGGGATTCTTTGTCTTGCCAATTCAAAGCTCCTACATTTTTTGGGATAACACCTTGAGTTGCGAAGCTAGACTGTCTTGTGGGCTTGGTGGATGAACATATGATGGGATGAGGGATGAGTTGTATATGGGATTTTGATATGATGGTATGTTGTATGGGGTGTATGGTGGAGTGAGATTATTTGAAGGTGATTGAGATGTTGATGTGTATATTCCTAGCATGTTTGGATTGGTGATTTTCTATTGAGGGTTATAGTAGGAACTTTCTTGTTGTTGTTGTTGTTGTTGCTAATGTTGGGCATATAGTTGAGATAGTAAGGCTTGATGTTGTTGTTGCACCAGAAGGGATTGATGTTGGGCTTGTTTTTTTTTTTGTGCCGCGGTGGGTTGTTTTTGGGCTTGATGTTGTTTCTATGTATCTATGGCTTGTTGCTAGGCCTGATGTTGTTGTTGTGTTGCGATGGCTTGTTGTTGAGCCTGATGTTATTATTGTGCTACTAAGGATGCTTTATAGGCTTGTTGTTGTTGTGCTACTAAGGATGCTTGATAATCTTGTTGTTGTTTTTGTTGTTTTTGTGCAGTTAAGGCTACTTGTTTTTCTTATTGTTGTTGGATGGATTGCTAATAAGCTTATTGTTCTTATTGTAAGGATAAGTTATGATTTTTCATTAAAGGACCAGTTGGTTGTTGGGACATCTATGATGGATTGTGAGTGTTGATGTTTTGGATGGTTTGTGGGTTGGTGGTGAGAGGTTGGGAGTCTCCTTTGTTCAAAATTCCTTGTAAAATGGTGGATTGAGATTGAGGAATGTAAGTTTGAGATCCCATTTTATTTTGTATGGTGAAGGGGAACGTGGGGAAGGATGTGGATGTTGTCATTAGATTTTTCAATGGTGTTGCCATACTAACCTTGTGTCCATTGATTGAAAGGATTCCCTTTGACCAATATTTGGGGGATTTCAGTGTGCTTGATATGTGATCAAGGTACTTCCTTAGTTGATAGGGTTCATACACAAGGTGTTGGTTTGATTTGGATAGATGATAGATGAATTGTATGTGTCATGTGATAAAAATGGTAAAGATGAGCCTATTTACATTGGGTAAAGATGAGCCTACATGAGCCTGAGGGAGGATTGGGTAAAGATGTCCCTATTTGGATAGAGGTTTGACTCTATGATACAGTATTGACATGCCCTTGTGTACTAACTTGAGATACTTGGTCTATATTGCTTTGTGTGATAGTGCGCATACTTGTGGTACTCATGGATGTGGAGGAAGATGGATATCCTTGATAGGTGGAGTTTGTGGTGCAGTAATGAAGGTCAAGAGTTTTATGTAGTTGTTTTGGATTTTTGGGGATGGGAGGAGCACCAAAGGTAGGCATCCAAGTGGTTGTTGGAGGTGGAGGATTGGTATCAAGAGTACCCACAAGTGTAGTTCTTTCAAATGGAAGAGTCAGACCAAAGTCCTTAGCAAGACCGATTGCAATACTAGGAGTAGATGTTTGATTTTTCCCTGATGGTGGAGTGATGAAGCCTTGTGCTAAATTTTGTGCCATAAATGATGGAGAGGTAGGAGCTATGGTTTCAAAGGCTTGATGCTCCATCATTTACTACCTAGTGAGTTCAAGGGGATTGGTAGTGATGTATTCTATCTCATATGGTCCTATCATGTACGATGGTTGTTGTGATGGTGTGACTTGGCTTCTTAGGTCAAATTTTATAGGATTTGGATCACTTGAGGTAAATGTGACTTTGATTTTCTCCATAATTCTCTTATATTGTGATCTCATTTTTACCATAAATTTCAAGTCACTGGTGGGAGAGTTGTGTTGAGATTTATAATGTTTGAACTCTTTAGTTGACTCAAATCTAGGTAAAAGGGATGATCTAAGTATTTTTGGAGCAATGATGATAATGGGGGATGAAAACATGGGTGATATAGAAAATGATCTTTCCAATAGTTTTGGGACAACACTTTTAACTTTGAGTTTGATGTTTTGATGTTAGGATAAAGGATGTTGATGAACTCAAAAATCTTTAGGGTATTCTTGTGACCTTCAGGATAAACTATTTCAAGGATGATAACTAACTTAACTAGGTGCATGGAAAAGGATACATTTCACATACAACTTTTCCAAGTTAGAGGCTAGTTTGATTTGATGCTTAAGTCAAAAGATGTTTGTATATTCAAAAGTCTTGCAAAGATAGATGAGGTGGAGAATGAAATTTGATGAAGGGGTGGATGAAATATATAACCCAATGTTTGACTTAGAGTGAACCTTTATTTTATGAGAACAAGGTAGTGAGAATGATGCTAGACCTCTAAAATGTTCCAATCCTAAAGACCCAATGTTTGACTTAGATGAGAGGATAAATGGGGATGTTCAAACCTATTCTCCTCCTCCTAGCTCGAGCATAGTAGTTTCTCAACAAATGGTGATGATTTTGGTAAAGTATTACAACCTACTTCCTACCAAACTTTAAATTATGACATCTATCTCCGTTATAATGGGATGCAGGTTTTACATCACAAACTTTGATTGTTTCATGGATCACTCAGAGAAGTTCAAGACCATAGAAAAGGCCAATATTTTAGATAGGTTAATTATCTTGAAAAAGATCTGGATTTTGACCATAAAGAATGCATACATGTTTGGATGTCTTTTTAGTGCATGTTCATAAAATTTCACTAACAATTTGTTTATGTTTAGGTATAGTGGTGAAGTGTGGTTTTTAATTTCTCTTGAGCTAAGGTGCCTAAGTTTGTAATGTGTCCAATAGACCTTGTTTTTGGGAACTTTATTTTTTGTGAGATCATTAAAGAATAAGAAGATATGTATTTCCATGCAAGAGGTGGAAATACAAGCCTTCTATCCAAAATATCCGCTCTTCATTCTTCTTTATCCAAGATAGTTGTAGCAACTCTCCACTGATTGGATGCTTCCTTGGTTTCAAAACTGAAGGTTCCCAAACTAATAATAATATTCATTTGTTTTCCCTCAATGTATTCAAAGTTTTGTTGAATAATAGCACTTGTAAGGTCGGGTTGTAAAATGAGAGTGATCGGTCTCCAAATGGTCATTTGGAGTTCAATTGTGTCAAGTTTATCTTGCTTAAGTGAATTGATCTTTTAAAACACTCTTCTTGATTATGTTTTTAAACTAAATGTTTATGTCAAAAACATCATAACTTTCACAATGTCCATTTCGTGAAAATCATGAGATTATATCCACAATTACCTATGTTGTTCTTGGGAAATATGGATTATGAGTAAGTTAAGATATTTATAAGTCACTAAGGATAGAAACCCTTAAGACTAGCAGTAATATCAAGGCTAAATCAAGAGGAACCCATATTTAAACCAAAGTGTTTGAAATTTTGAAGATAGTGAATGTTTTTTTTGAAATGTTTTGGAACCAAGCAATGTATCAAATTGACTCAAAATAGCTTGCAATCCTAGGTTTCAAATGACTATACTTTGTTGAGTTCCCACTTGGATTTATCCAAACACTAAACAATGTGAACAGTTAGATATTTGATGACACTGGCTCCCCCTTTCTTGACACACACTTCTTGGGACCACCAAATCTCAAAATCCTTAAAGTCTAAAGATCAAAAGGATTTATTTTTCTACAATTGAATAGTAAGAATGTGGGGTGGCTTCAAAATGACCATTCTTGAACCAAAAAGTATTAAGGATGTTTGGATTTCTAAACAAAGGTTCATAATAAGGTCTTCTATTTTAGGAGGTGTAATGATAAAATCCTTGTGAGAGGTCTCCCAACCCTTATAAAAATTTCTTTACACATCATAAAGACGTTGGGGGAGAGCTATCATGTACCACTTCCCATTGATCACAATTTTCATTGTAACCACTGCTTTATTTTGCAGTTTGGAAGAGCTTAAGTTTAGCTCGTTGCCGCTTGGTTCATTCCATCCTTTTGAAGTGGGGAGGTAGGACCTCTAAAGGTGAACAATAGGAAGGAATTACATCCATAGTTTGATCATATTTTCTTCCATGAACAAAGAGAGAACACATGCCACGTCTTTTTCTTACACTCGCAAATGGGGTTCAATTTTAATCCAAATCTAAGATGTAGGTGATTTTCCAATATGTTAAAGAATTTTTTTATTTCTCAAGGTCACGAAATGGTGTGAGATAATTTGCATAAACATTAACTAATAATGTTCTAAATCACAAAACATAGCAAATAGTTGTAAATTTTTACCCTTTAAAGCAGTGATGAGTTCGTTTTAAGCACCAAATGAAATATGAAGTTGCCTTGTTCAATTTTAAGCCCAAAGTAAAATGATGATGTGAAGGTTCAATTTTAGTCCCATTTGAGCATTGATTTTAGGACCTAATCAAAATTTAGTGAGGTCCTAAAACCAACAATAAAAATTATGAAAACTGGGTTATAATTGCCCCAAAGTGTTAAATGCTTTTTACAATTAAAGAATTTGAGATAGAAGAGGCTTTCTTCATTTTAGATCCATGTCTTTCAACCTAAAAATCCATGTTAGTATAACAACTAGAACACAATCAGACGTGTATTAGTAATTAGATAAATCAAGGAAATTGAAGTACATGTTGAAAAAACAAACATACAATTTCTCACCCTAGTTGGGCAATGTTGAATACAATAGCGTTGTAATTTGAAGTATGGGTGTCAATCTAGTGAAAATGATCATCACTCTACAACAAAAATAGTGGCTGAGATCGAAGTTCCCTGATCCAAGTTCATCAAACCTGAATTCACTTCTTGTTGGCTGAGATCATCCAGCACCTCAAACCTATTAAAAGAAGCATCATCCTGCCTCTCCCCCAGAGTCCTCTTCTACCCCCAATTCCTATTACAAGCTTTGATAGGAATATATCCATCCTCCCCAGAACTGTCACCCGGAATAGGCCCCTTCCCCTTATCATCCCTAGGAGGATTGCGAGGAGTTTGGCTAGATTGGGTCCCCATCAGCTTAGCCCTAGGGCACCTACGTTGCAAGTGTCCATACTCATGACAAAATTGACACTAAAAAGGTAGAGTTTCATAGTGTAACTATTGCACCCATGTATATGATCCTACACACTTCCACAGAATTTGGCAATGGCATGCTTAAATCAATTTCCACATAGATACGGGCAAAAGTCATTACCTTTTTAAACTACGTCCATTGAGAAGACCCAACTAGTTTACCAAGCATTGAAGCCACTAAATGTAGAACATCCTCTCGCCAAAATTTGATTGGAAACCATGGCAGCCAGACCCACACTGGAACCCTATTCAGGAGCTCTTTAGTTGGATTGAAACCTGCATGCCACGGCTTCATAAACAAGCCCACTTGGTTGTAGAAATAGGGACCCCCTTCAAAAATCCCATTCCAATCCGCCATGCAATCAAATGAAACCATAAAGTAATTATTCACTAAGAGCCTAATCTCCATCTCTCCTTCCGACAACTAGGTCCTCCGAGCCCAAGATTCCAAAAATTGCAATGAGACTCTTAAACCCATAAACTTGCAATAAAAATAGTGTTTTGAATAATATTCAATATCATCTGCCAGCATCTCCATCAGGATAACCAATTTCGATCTCTCCTTACATCTTTCCAAGCATCCATTAATCTTAGTAATCTTAGATCCTCTAGATGACCCAGAACCATTCAACTCTTTATTCAGCACAAACAAATTATTCTCAAAAACCTTCATACCCTGTGATAGAGGTTTCGATCTAAAGGTTGATCGGAAATCCAACATGGGGTTAGCCCTAGATGTTTCCCCTCGAGACATGAACCCAAAGAAATACCCTAAGCAGACATGCAAGCCCCCAAATCAAGGGAATAGAGAAAAAATTATACACTAGGGTTAACACAAAACCCCTCTAGCTCCACCCACAACCCACCACAATGCAAAGGTTTTAGCTACAAACAGAAAATCCCAACCCCCAATGAAGGCAACGCACTACCCAAGGAGAATGACATCTTCACGCTCCAACCACCCATACCATTTCCAACTAACTCAGCCCCACACGGGATCTGTAGGCTGACAGAGCCTCCCCCAATAGTAGCACACCAAGGAACACCACGTCGCCACCACACACAGAAAAAATGTAGGTCCAAACCTGCTGGCACAATCCAAGCACCCACCACTGCACACCCAAGAGATCTAGCAACATAGGAAGGTAACCACAACACAAAAAAAACCCTGAATGCAAAAAGAACCCCCCTCTTCGCACTAGCAAGTAAACGCAGACAGCAAGCTAGGGCATAGATGCTCTAAGATTTGAAGTTTTTCGACGTTGCTCTAGTGAAGATGGGCGTCGCCGTTTAAAATTTTCAATACTTCCAGATGCATCGCTAGATTTAAATCAGTGTTAGTGCATTAATTGAGCATAAATATTTCAAATTGTGCAAATGTTGCTATATGGATACGCTCTTCAAAATGCATCTATGTTTGTATTTTAGGTGTCATTGTAACCTACAAAATAACAAACAAGCGAAATTCGAGATGGAAAATTGTTAACGGTTTTCCCTACTTCTACTGCTAGAATGTGAGATGAGGATAGTTAGGGTGGATAGATTACACTTGATCCATGGTGAATTGGAGCATAATGAAGCCACTAAACCTCAATCTACAAAACAAGATCATTCACAATTCAAAGTTAAACTAAGCATTTACTGAAATTGAAAGATACAAACTATGAAAATAGTTAAATTCCAACTCTAACCCATTTGAAACTTATCCCGTTTTGGAATTGGCATCGTGTTGATGTGGAACAATGACCCTTTCCCAATCACATGATCAGTGATCCTATTTAAATCGATTCTATGGAAGAGAAACGATGAAACCATTAAGATAAAATGGATTAAAACTTGATTTATGCTAAAATAAACATGATGTAATCTAATTAAACATGATATTATGCTAAAAATGATCTAATTATTTAATTTCTAAGCTAATCTAAGCTATTTCTAAGCTAAAATATGAAAAACCTAATTTATAGATAAGCTAAGATGGATGCATGGAAGCCATTAATGGATTTCTTAAGCTATTTATGCAACTAAACTGAACTAAAACAAGTTAAAAATGAGTAAAATATGAGTGTGAATGCAAGTTAATTCAACAACATAAATTTTCAATTGAAAGATGGATGATATTCAATAGCATAAGTTTTCTATTAAAAATATGGATACATTTGTCTCCAAATAGTGTTTTATTTATAGAAGAGTAGATGAAAAATGAAGGGATAAGATCGAAAAGATTAATCAATGGTTTGGGATGAAAGGAAGAAGAGGAATGGATCATGGATTCTCATCAACAGATGAGAATTCATGATGGGATTTAATCAAGGGTTCACATTTTCTTCAAACAAACACACTTTTGACTTGCACACATAGGTTAAAAGGTGACCTATTCAAAAGGTTAAAAGATAACTTGTAATTCAAGTTACAAGGTAACTTGCATTTGAAGCCAAGTGAAAATATCCCTTTTTCAAATGATGGAGGAATAAGAATATTATTTTGGAATATTCCCATGGGTGAGGATAAAAGGATTTTTTTCAAATTAAAATAAATTCTTAATTGTGCAAAAAGAGGATAAGGAATATTCCATGAGAATATTCCTCCTTAGAGGAAAATTGGATTAATTGTTTAACTAAACATATTTTAATCACACAATTAGGGGATTAGAAGAATTAAAGTGTTTTTCATTAAATTAAATGATTTAATGAAAGGGGAAAGGTGAAATGACATTTAATTAGATAACTTAGGGTTATTTAATTAAATTAGAAGACTTAGTGAATTAAATTATATACTTTGATTTATTTAATTTAATTGGATGAAATGTTAGCATGAAAGGGAGTGAATTAACTTGACTTAATAAATTAGATTAATACATGAAAATGACATAATTATTTAAATAGCTAGGCTAATTTAATCAATTAAACAAAAATAGGATGGGTTTTAGAGGAAATGATGTTAGTCAACCTATTTCGAGTGCATGATACAATTGAGGACATTTTTTAGTGTCTACACTTAGAAAAACAAGAAATGAAAGTAACATGCAAAATCGAACTATTTGACCTAGAATGCAAACTCAAATTAGAATAGAAAATTGGAGATAAACAAAGGTGCACTTGGAAAACTAAAGATGCTTGAAACAAGGTCTACAATCATAAAACTATGAATTTTGAAGTAAACTAGGAATCATAGGCCAGTAGGGGTGATTTAGTCCTAGTTTAGTGTTCAAGCCGAAATTAGAATCTATAACTGCTAAACTAGGATCTACAAAAATAGTTTGAAAACTGGTATACTAAGAATCATATGCCACAAGTGGTGATTTAGTTCTAGTATCAGGGTTGATCTAAAACTCTAATATCCTCTAGTGTTCTCCTATAGCTTGTCTTTCTTTCAATCTTTGATTTTGAAACTTTGAATTTTGACCTATAGGTGACTTTCTATGATCTTGCAAGATAGACGACAATTTTGAAAACTTTGCAACTTTGCAACTTTGACAAGTTTCTCCAATATTTCTCTTCAATGGATCTTCAACCTAGATCTGAAAATCACACATCAAAGAGAGGGAATTTTTTTGTTTTGTTAGTTGATAGGGGTTTTTCTTGGTCAAACCTCGTTTTGGTAACTAAACCTAAAAATGAAATCAAATAGAATGAAGGAATGATGAATGAAAAAACATGTTATGTTGCAACTCACCAAACCATTATAAAAAAGGATAAAATATTGTATGAAATGGCTAGCATGAATGTAGAGCTTGACTCTTGATTGTATATTATGGATCTCGAGTTGAATGCTTTCTTGAATCATAAGAACCTACATCACAAATGTTAGCTCAAAAACAAACATGATGCAAGATGATTTTGACA
Organism: Sequoiadendron giganteum; assembly: GCA_007115665.2. Taxonomy (NCBI): domain Eukaryota; kingdom Viridiplantae; phylum Streptophyta; class Pinopsida; order Cupressales; family Cupressaceae; genus Sequoiadendron; species Sequoiadendron giganteum. The sequence goes on along the minus strand of CM021109.1, from coordinate 158,989,871 downwards.
TGATGCAACTTGAATCTTGAATATAGCTCCAAAATGCTAGATAATCAACTCTTGAATTCTCTTGAATGCTCTATAATTTTCTCACTTGAATTCTCATAAGATCCCCTAAATCTCTAGGAGAAATTATGTGAAATAACCTTGTATTTATACTTTTTTATCCCAAATTTCCTAAAATTACAACACTACAAACCGACATCAAATCTAGGAGAATAAAATATTTCCAAGAATTTGAACTCAAAATAGGTCCAAGTTAAGCAAGAATCATACACCAGTTGGGGCGTATGAGTCCCAGTAGGCTAAGGTTGGGACAAAAAATTCAAGAAATATTAAGTTATATGCCAAATTCAAGACCAGGCCCTGAGACTTAGGTGGGACCCATATACCCAAGGTGGCGTATGAGTCCCAAATCACTAAATTTGGGCCATACAATCCAAAATTGCCAAATTATGATTGGTCATTATATATGTTTCAAGATTATCCTTGGAAAGATGTATTAAATTAGGCTCGTGGATGCAAAATAGGACCCAAAAAGGCATAAAGAGGCCTAATTTAGAGGGATAATTTTTTGTACACTACACCCACTACAACCCTAAACTAGTATGCATAAATGGAACACAATGAACTGATAGTGCAACTAGTAGAAAATTACACCACTTTGGCCAAAGTATTCTCTATTCATTACGTTGATTGAAAGTCATCCTATTCACATACACAACCCTAGCTTGATTTAATTTAAGACTATATAAATACTATGCATAGGTAATTCCCTTCAATAGGCAATCTTTAACTTAAAAAATAATACATTCCCCTTTCCCAACAAAATTGTATTTCTACTAAGTATTCACATACATAAGCTATCCCCTTCATTGGATAATCAAATCCCATGAATAGCCTATAAGCTTTCTAAGATTACTTATTTACTTCAAAATATATAGCTTTATAAGCTACTTAAGCTTCAACATATCCTAGCACATAATACTATAGATCACATCCACTCCTTAATATAGATTATGTACAAGAATTTATAATGAAATCACAACAGCAAGATTCTTTTCATTTCCCTATCTTTTGTCCATTCTAGCAATATAATGCATTTCTCAAAACAATACAAGCAAGACATTTAATATTTCCAAAAATAGTTCAAACACAAAATGTGTAGAATCACATGCTTGATAAAAACTATACTCCAATTGACCAACCAGTTCCTTAGCTATAACAACTCTAAGAATCAACTTTGCAACTATTACCACTTCTCAATTCCTCTTCATAGAATTTCCTCACAATAACTCTTACTCTCTTTGCCTCTTAGCTCCACTTAACTCAAAAAAAAAAGGATAACTTTAGATAAAAATAGCATAATGAAAGTGAATGTGTATTCAAATGGGGAAATCACCTCCTTTATTTATACAATAATAAGAGCCTTTGTTGTCTATAACCAAGCTACTCAAAATGACACATCTCATCTCATTAGCTTGGCTCATCAACTTAAACAAAGAAGGTGGTAGTATAAATTGATGCTCATCAAACACCTTTACAACCATGAGAATGAGTCACCTCACTCCTCAAGATAGCAAGAAAGAAGTTAAGAAAGTTAATTTAATGGTCACCTATAGGTCAACTTATTTTGCTAGTTGCTTAATTGAACAATTCATATTTTCATATTGTTTCGCATGCTTCAATTCGTTGAAAATTCAAGAATTCTATTTCATCTGCACCATTCATACTTTGGCGCCAACAAAACACCATGTTCCGTATTCTTTTTTTTTCTGTATAAAATACTAAGTCTTAGTTAATTTCCTACTCTTTAGTTAAGTTTGACTTTGTCTTTCTTAAACACCCAACACATAACATTGGCTTAGCTTTACCAAGAACTTTTAGCATTTTCATTACTTCATGCAGCACATTAGAATGTTTTCCAATGGCCTTACCATTACGTGTGCCCTTTACTTGTTATGCTTTATTCACTATAAATATGTTGCACACACATTATCACTATCAATGCGCTATAATATGTAGCACCATGTATTCCTTATATCGAGCATACAATGTATACATACATACAGACATATATATATACATATATGAAGAAACTAGCTAAAAAATTATGGAAAGTGGGATGATTTATGGCCTAGGTCATATAACACCACTCTTCTCCACCAATTGTCATTCAAGGATATCCTAGGATCCAAAATTGGATTGACTATGAACCCAAAGGTGAGTCAGTTCTCAACAAGGGGAACCTAGTATGCGTTCTTTTAGGGTTTGAGGGGTTCACCACCAAGAAAAATCTTGGAAAAGAAAACTTAACATTCAACTCACAAAACCTAGTAATGTAAGCCAAACAATGAGTGCAAATGACAAGATTATGCACTAGTAAGTTAGGATGTGTGTACCTGGGAAGTCTAGAAATGTGATAAGGATTCAAGAAATGCAAACATACTGTCAAAATATGCGAGGGAGGACTAAGATGCCCTTATTGTTGTCTTATTTCTGATGTTATTTTTTGAGGGAAATGCAGAATATTCGAATGTCAGAATAGAATCTAGAATAATATCTACAAAATACCCTTGGGAGGACTAAGATGCCCTTACTGTTTTCTTAGTCTTGTCTTGAATTTCTGAAATCTCTAAATGTGATCCTAAGGCCCAAGGTTTTTACTTCCTTCTTCTCATATCTTAGGTCCTAAAACCTCCAGATCTAGCCTATAGGTGACTTTACGTGAAGATGAAAACTTTGCAATACAACTTTACAACTTTACACTCCAAACGATCTTCAATTCTTGAACCTAAACTTGCAAACAAAAACATCCAAGAGTGGAAAAAATTGTTGATTGTTAATAAATGGGGGGTTTTCCTTGGTCAAACCCCTTGTTGGTAATTAAACCTTGGAATTAAATGAAATAATCAATGGAAATAATGAATGAAGAAAGTGCTAGGTTGCAACTCACCAAACCCTTGTCATGAAATCTGCAAACTTGTGTGAAATGGTTAGCTTGAATGTAGATCTTTAAATGCTAGATAGATCTTGACTTGAATTTCTTGCTTGAATCAAAACCCTACATCACAAATGTTAGCTCAAAAACACACATGATGCAAGAATATTTTTGACATGTTGCTTGAAGCTAGATGATGGATGCAAATGCTTGATGAATTTATCCTAAATGCTCTTGATCTCAAAAAAATTCCTTAGGAATAAATACTTGAATTCTTGAGGTGAAAATGAGTTAGAGAACCTTGTATTTATACTTATTCCTGCTTAATATCCTGAAATTACACCACCACAAGCTGAAATATGATTGAAGGAGGCTAAATGCCACCAAGATTTGAAATTAAATCCCGAAAATAACTTGAGGGGGACTAACATGCCCTAGGTGGCATCTTAGTCCCGAGGCTTGAAACTCAGGGCACAGACTCCAAAAAGGGGCCTCTTTAAGGAACATTTGAAAAGTGGGCCCCAATACATTTGGGGGATAAATATGCCCTAGGTGGTGTCTTAGTCCAGACTTAGAAATTGGGGACACATAGCTAGAATCATTAAATTATCATATATCCTTTGTTGTTTGTCAGGATTATCCATAAAAATATGTAATTTATTAGGCTTGTGGATAAAAAATAGGACCAATTAAGGCATAAATAAAGCTAAATATTTCAAGGCAGGCCCAAAAAAGTGTGAAAATGCAAGGGTAAGCATTTTCCTACACTACGTTTAGCCCCCACTTTAGTGAGATGATGAACTTGCTTCAAAATCACACTAAAGTAGCCAACCACACAATCAAGAGGGGTTCAAATGTACAAATTCTAGTAAGATAGAATGACAATAACCAAGAGTATGGCCAAGCCCATAGGATCAAGATCCTATTACAGACCAACATAGGCACAAAGGAACACACTTGAGGATGATATATGAAGCCATAACTAGATTGCAAACATACACCATCAAAGATAGAAAAATGAAAAAGAAAAAGAAAAATGTAATGGATCAAGCTTCAACTGGTCATCCAACGCATTGTGGACCGGGTCTAGGCTATTTTTCCAAAAAAAATTACAAGTGGAACATGTTGTCCACTATTCCAACAAAATCACATGCTCACAAGGACTAGTGAAACTAGTTTTCCACTAGGTGAGCCCCAAGAGACCCATATCAAAGTCATAACCCCATGACTATGATAAGGACAAAAAGAAAAATGCACACTCACAAGGGCTAGTGAAACTAGTTGTTCACTAGGTGAGCTCCAAGGAACCATATCAAAGCCATACCTCCATGAATTTAATAAGGTACAAAAATGCATGTTCACAAGGGCTAGTGAAGCTAGTTGTTCACTAGGTGAGCCCCAAGAAACCATATCAAAACCATACCTCCATGACTTTAATAAGGTCCAAAAATGCAACGCAATAAGAAAGAGGGATGTTCGAAAGGATTTTGCTTACTTCATGTGAGATATTACTCTTAGGGGACACTATTCCTAATGTCTCCAAGAGAGGACCAATCAAAGGATAAAATATTCACAACTTAGGGAATGCAGTGTATCGCATCACCAATAAGAGGAATGTAATATGCTAAGATAGATCACACTCTTGAAGGACATTACTCCCAATGTCACCACAAGGAGAAAAAAACATTGCATGAAATTTTAAAAATCACATCAAGGAACATGGAAAAATGAAAATTAAATCATGCCAAAACAATGCGAAAATAATGCCAATGTATGCCCCCACTTTAAAGAAAATACTAAACACCATGTTGTCAGCAATTACTTTAAAGTAGACAAACATGAAAATTAAAATAGAAAAGAGGGTTGCCCCTCGGAAACACATAAGGGATCTATGGATTCGGGGTCAGTATCTGTCTTTTCTGCAATGATATTAGAGAGCTTGGAATTTTCATCATTCTCTAAATACATATAGAACTAGAAGAATGATACAATGAGAGTGGAAACAAAGAAAATATTTATGGGTCAACATGGAAGATACACAGTGTGTTTTGATGCCTTGCGTCATCCCCAAAAGGAAAAAACAAGAAAAAAATGAAAGGAAAAGGAAAGATAATGAAATATATTTTGGGTCAACATGGAAGAGACATAGGGTGTCCCAATGCCTTATGTCATCCCCAAAAGGAAAACAGAAGAAAAACATGCAAATGAAAGGTAAAGAGCAATGAAAAGGAAAAAAGCTTATGAAATATAGAAGAATGTAGGTACAAATAAAGGAATGCATGTAGCTTGGAATTTTCATCATTCTCTATATACATATAGAACTAGAAGAATGATACAAAGAGAGTGGAAGCAAAGAAAATCTTTATGGGTCAACATGGAAGATACACAGTGTGTTTTGACGCCTTGTGTCATCCCCAAAAGGAAAAAACAAGAAAAAAATGAAAGGAAAAGGAAAGATAATGAAATATATTTTGGGTCAAAATGGAAGAGACATAGGGTGTCCCAATGCCTTACATCATCCCCAAAAGGAAAACCAAAGAAAAACATGCAAATGAAAGGTAAAGAGCAATGAAAAGGAAAAAAGCTTATGAAATATAGAAGAATGTAGGTACAAATAAAGGAATGCACATAGAGAGGAAACATCAATCAAAACATCACGGGGGATCACAATATGCACATGCAATCAACCAAAAATAAAAGGAAATAATGCAAAAGACTATTAAAATACATGTGATTCCACCTAAAGTAGGTCATCTGCCTCCCAATCTCAGTCTGTATAAGCGAAAGGTAGATAAAAAAACCTAAGGGATAATGAAAAATGTATTACTAGGACAAGGCTTTCTACTTCTTGCCCCCACTAAGTGCCAGACAAGAATGAGCCAAGGTAGGTGATGGGAAAGATCATGTAATAGTGAGAATAGAATGTTCTACAACTATTACATGAAAAAGGGGTGGAAAAGGATATGCTATGGAATCACTACATGGCAATCATTACCATCAAAGTGAAAGTTTTTCAATACTAAGTTGAATTCATGAAACTCATTTGTACTATGTCCGAGGGTTTTTTGGAATCAACAATGTGGAAATTTTTCAACTTTAGGATATATTATGAGCTTGTATTTCATTGGTGGTAATTTTATTAGTTTTTTGTTCAAAAGAAATTGTAGTTTCCTTTCACTTTCAGGTGGTGGACAAAGGAACTTTAGTTTTTGTAGCTTGTAGGGCCTCTTTCTCTTTCTAGATTCACCAATTTATCGAGTTGAAGGATGAGGAGGAGGACCTAAGCTGATCCTATCATCTTTTTCATTTTTGTGAATCATTGGTTGTTCTTTAGGAAGGACATTTATATCAAGAGGAGAATCTAAGATCAACATACTATCACTACAAAGCCTTAGGTATTTTTAAGGAGCACTTATGTTGCAAGGGGGATCTTGATATCCTAACCCCTTTTTTTTTCATTAGTTGGTATTTTCTCTAGGAGTTGATCAATTTCATGTTCACTTGTTGTATCATGGTGCTGCCACAATAGTGGTTTACACTTTCTAGGAGATCACGAGTTTTGCTGAAATCACATATTTTTAGAAAATATAATGATTTAAGCCTTGAAAAGTTTCATATAAAGGATTCCAATAGAAGAGAGTTTGATCAAACCACCTTATACTAATCCCCCTTGGATAATACCCACTAGTTTTAAACCATACATATAACAGAGTCTTCTTTACACCTATCAAAATGCTAATAAAAAACGACTTCTAATTTACCTTTTGGGAGATCAAATGAATTCATTTAAAATATATTTTTTGTAAATATGTAGTCCTTATTATAAGCTTCCAAAAGATTATTATTTTAATTAAATTTAATTTGATTATTATATTTATTTTTTATTTCTTGTGAATGTAGGTTTTTCACCAATAATCAAGCTCTTTGTTCTGCACATGTGGAAAAATAGAAGGTTATAAAAAAAAATTAAAAATATGTGCAAGTTGGGTATCGATGTCCTTGATCCATTAAAAAAAAAATTAATTTTCATACATACAATTTTTTTTATGTTGTATACAGTCTGCCTATGTCTGAATTATAATTGGTTTGACTTTTAATCTTGATTAAGGAAAAAATATTTAATAAAACACTATGAAACTAAATGAACTAGTTAGATATCGTAGTTAGAAATCTAAATTCAAAAAAAAAAGAATTGTATCCTTCATACAAATTTTTTTATGTTGTATATGTTAAGTATCACTCCTTAAAAATGTTGTTTACTCATAAAAACTAGTTTTCAAAGGAGATGAAAAAAAAGTGCAATCTGATTCCAAATTTTTTGAAAAAATATATTTATAATCTATAGAAAAAACTTCACAAATCACTAGTTTGCATCATCTTCAAATTCCTCACGGTTTAGCCACTATAGGAGCCTGAAAGTGAATATTTAGTTTTAAAAAACTAGTTCAGTGTCCAGTTTGCCCAAAAATTATAAACCGATATTGTGGGATCACCCATCACATCCTTGTTTACTCAATATTGTGAATCCTTTTCCATTATTTCTTCTAGATTGATTGGAGTTTTTGTTACTTTGTTATCATAAAATGGTTGAGTGTTTGCTTGTTTAGAAGAGATAGGTTCACTTACTGTAGGGAATGTAGGTTCAAATTTTATTTTGGTTTCAAGATGTAAGTAATAAAACAACTCAAGGGGTGGTATTGTAGGGCATGTTGGTTGTTTCATTGATGGATAAAAGGATGCATTAGCTTCAATTTTGTTAAGATGATCATTTAGGAACATAGTCATGATGCCATCATCTTCTCCAATGATGTCAACATTACGAGGACATGCATTAGGAGTTGATTGAGCATGAGTGTGTTCAATGTCATTAGGATCATTGCCAAAGGCACAACTTGACACATCTACAAAATATTTTAGGGACATCCAGAAATTTCAAAAGCACATATGCATGATGCAGGATTGAACAAATACACTTGAAATGAAGGAAATTGAAATAATAGTAATTCTGCAAACTGTAACAGAAAAATGAAAGAAGCTAACATAAGCACAAAAAAGCAATTTCAAACCCTGAAAACTACAAATTCAAATTCAATAGAGACTAAGACACCGGTAAGGGCATCTTGGTCCTACTAATGAAATTTTGAGGATTCCAAAAACACAAACAGACATCAAACAAGACAGAGAGGGTTCTGATCCAAAAATCCACAGAGGGACTAAGATGCCAAGAAGGGAATTTTAGTCCCAATAGAGGATTTTTGCAGAAAAATAATAGAATCAGGATTGTTAACAATGTTCCTAGGTTGCCTACTGAAGGACCTAAAGTTTAGAAACATAAAAGTGTGCCAATGAATGTAGGAAAAAGTAACTAATGACAAGCAATTGAATGCATCATTTTCAATTTTGAATGCAATAACAATGTTTCTAAATAAAATTAGGATGATTAACAATGCACTTTTTTAGTTTTTCAATGAGATAAATTGATGCAAGAAAAAAAAAATGCAACCTATATACAATTTCACTAATGAAAATGTAAGAAACCCTAGATGCACTTTCACTAATGCAAGATGCAATGCAAGGATGAATGCAACCTAGATCTAGGACCTTAATGAACTCCCAATCAAAAAATGAATGTTCTAAATGTCGGGTTCGCCCAAATGAATAATGGTGAAAAGTGGTATGCTTTATGGCCTAGGTCATACAACACCACTCTTCTCCACCAATTGTCATTCAAGAATGTCCTAGGATCCTAAATTGGATTGACTATCATCCCAAAGGTGAGTCTATTCTCAAAAAGGGGAACCTAGGAGGGATTTTTTTAGGTTTGAAGGGTTCACCACCAAGCAAAATCTAGGAAAAGAAAACTTAACATTCAACTCACAAAACCTAGTAATGTAAGCCAAACAATGAGTGCAAATGACAAAATTATGGAATAGTAAGTTAGGATGTGTGTACCTGGGAAGTCTGAAAATGTGATCAAGATTCTGGAAATGAAAAAATGTTGTCAAAATATGCAAGGGGGGACTAAGATTCCCTTACTGTTTTCTTAGTCACGTTGCTATTTTTTGGGGGAAATGTGAAATCTTCAGATGTCAAAACAAAATATGGGATAATCTGTTCAAAATACCCTTGGGAGGACTAACATTCCCTTACTATTGTCTTAGTCCCATCTTGAATTTCTGAAATCTCCGAATGTGATCCTAAGGCCCAAGGTCTGCACTTCCTTCTTCTCAGATCTTAGGTCCTGAAACCTCTAGATCTTGCATGTAGGTGACTTTCCATGAAGATGAAAAAATTGCAAAGAAAATTTTCAACTTTACAAATTTGCACTCCAAATGATCTTCAATACTTCAACCTAAACTTGCAAACACAAACATGCAAGAGAGGAAAAACTTTTTGATTGTTAGTAAATGAGGGTTTTCCTTGGTCAAAATCCTTGTGGTTAATTAAACCTTGGAATGAAATTAAATAATGGAGGGAAATGATGAATGAACAAAGTGCTATGTTGCAACTCACCAAACCCTTGTCATGAAATCTGCAAACTTTTGTGAAATGGCTTGCTTGAATCAAACTGTACATCACAAATGTTAGCTCAAAAACACACATGATGAAATAATATCTTTGACATGATGCTTGAATCTTGATGATGGGTCCAAATTCTTGATCAATTTCTCTTGAATTCTATTAATCTCATAAACTAGCCTTAGGAATGAATACTTGAATGCTTGGGGTGAAATGAGTGAAAGAACCTTGTATTTATACTTATCAATTCTTAATATCCCAAAATTAAACCACAACAAACTGACATATGAAAAAATTAATTAAAGGAGGTTAAATCCTGCCAAGATTTGAAATTAAATCCCAAAAATAACTTGAGGGGGACTAAGAAACCCTAGGTGGCATCTTAGTCCCAAGGCTTGAAACTCGGGCAATAGACTCCAAAAAGGGGCCTCTTTAAGGCACATTTGAAAAGAGGGTCCCAAGACCATTGGGGGAAAAATATGCCCTAGGTGGCATCTTAGTCCCAACCTAAAAATAAGGGACACACAATGAGAATCATTAAAATATCATTTATCCTTTGATGTTTTTTGGGATTAGCCATAGAAATATGTAATTTATTAGGTTTTTAACTGAAAAAAAGGACCAATTAAGGAAAAAAATAAAGATAAATAAAGCAAGGAGGGCCCAAAAAAGTGTGAAAATGCAAGGGTATGCATTTTCCTACACTACACCAACAATCATGAAGATACACTTCAAGCATAGTGAAAAAACCAAAAGTTGTATGTAGTCGATTTGATATTAGATTATCAAAAGATGTAGATATATAGGAGATTAGGTAAGCATGAGGTGTTGAATTTTATCGACACCTCTCCAGTCTCCAAACTAGCTAGGAATTTATCTTGAACATGTGTCAAGAAAATAAGTGAGTCATATTGTCTACACAATGAATTCTTAAGTAGGCTTAAGTTAGCCTACATGTATGTAATCGATAATGCATCAACTAACACCCCTCCTTAAGCATAGCTTAGCTGGGAAGACATAAAATGGGTCCCAACTACTAGCTTAGTGATGTACCCATGTACAATGCAAACTAAAATGTGTCCTTACCATGAAGCCCTGTAAGGTACTCATATATAATGCAGTCTCTCTAAAAAAATGGAGTAAGATAGAAAACCCAATGAGAAAAAACTATCCTCCAAAAAGAGAGAAGATGTGGAGAAGACTATAAATCCCCCTCAAGGATGATGGTGATGCTGATATAGACTGCATTCCAAGAAGCAATCATATATGAATGGAATTTCTCTCAGTGAAGGGTTTGGTGAAGATGTCAACAACCTACTCTGAAGATTGAAAAATACTAAGTTGATGATCTGACCATGAATCAACTCTTATGTAATGCATATGAATCTCTATGTGTTTGATTTGCTGATGTTGAACTAGATTCTTGCATATTTGAATAGTACACTAGTTGTCACAATAGATGACTATAGGATTCTTGAAAGGAGTTCCAAACTCAAAAAGAATGTCTTGGAACCATATAGCCTCAATACTTGAGTTAATAGCCTTCTGAACTCTTCCTCTATGGATGATATAGAAATAACATGCTACTTCTTGCTAGATCAACTATTAGGACTAGAACCAAGTGAAAATTTGTAACTTGAAGTGGACTTACAATGCTCAGTGTCACTAGCCCAATCTAAATCTATATAACCAACCAAGTCAAGTGATGAACCAAATCTGTAGTGAATCCCAAATCCAAGAGTACCATGAAGATAGTGAAGAATCCTCTTAGCTATTTTCTAATGTAGTTCATGAGGTTTTTGCATGAGTCTCAAAATCATGCCTACTGCATAAGAAATGTCTAGCCTAGTATGAGTCATGTATATAAGAATACTAAAAAGTTGTTGATACAATGTAGCATCAACCAATGGTGTAGTACAAGAATTATCAAGCTTAACTCCAGAAAGAAAGGGAGTTAGAGATGGTTTGCAAGTAGTCATATGAAACCATGCAAGTAGATCAAGAGTATACTTGGCTTGTGCAAGAGTAATCCCTGAAGCTGATTGTGAAATCTCAATGCCAAGGAAGTATTGCAATAAACCCATGTTTGTCATGTCAAATCTATCTTGAAGTGATTTCTTCACTGTTGCAATGGTAGATGAAGTACTCTCGATAATCAAAATATCATCAACATATAGAATTACTATCAAGAGTGAATCATCCTGTCATAGTAGATACACATTAAGATCGAAATGATATCTAGTAAAACCTAAAGATAGTAGGTAGGAATCCATCTTGGAATACCAATCTCTAGGAGCTTTTTTGAGGCCATAAATAAATTTCCTAAGTCTACAAACTAAGAATGAATCTTGAACAAACCATGGTGGTTGTTCCATGTAAATTTCCTCCTTAAGGTCTTCGTGAAGAAATGCACTCCTCATATCCATCTATTGTACATCCCATCCATGTGATGCAGCTATAACAAGTGTGAGTCTAATAGAAGTCATCTTAGCAACTGGTGCAAAGGTTTATGTATAGTCAATGTTTGCAACTTGTAAAAAACCTTTGGATACCAATTGTGCTTTATACTTATCAACCAACCCATCTGCTGCAATTTTAGTTTGATATATCCACCTACATCAAACTATCTTCCTTCCCTTAGGAAGTGAAGTCAAATCCTAAGTTTGACTTCTAATGAAGGAATCATATTCCTCATCCATAGCAATATCCCACTTTGGTATGTGTGATGCCTCTCAGAATGTTTGTGGATCAAAAACTGGAGCAAAGAAGGCATGTGGCCCCTCGAAAAAATATGCTTGGATCAATTTTCCATCTACTAAATTATCTTGTACCCCTGTATCTTCCCTCTATAGAGTGTAATATGTGGGTGAGGCTGGTGTAGATATATCAACTTCTAATGCAATCCCTAGACGAGATGAAGATGAACCCTCATCACTATCATGTCACTATGATAATTGGAAAAAGATACTACACTAGGAATCTATGGAGAATGATTTGAATCATCAATACTGTAATCAAAATCTAAAGAGTCCACAATATATTGAGAAGTGTCAAGTATAGTTTCAAGAGATGTTTCTTGAAACTTAATACTTCACTCAATAAACAACTTATGTGTGGTAGGGTGGAGTAGGTGATATCCTTTTACACCATCTAGATATCCCACAAAGATGCAAGGTTTGGATTGTGGATCAATAGCCTTGTGTTTCTCTTTTGGAATGTGTGCCATGGCATGAGAGCCAAATGTTTTGAAGTGATCAACTATTGGTTTCCATCCTTTCCAAGCTTCAAAGGGAGTGATAGCCTTTAAGGATTTATGTGTAACTCTATTTTGTACGTAACATGCACACTTTATTGCTTCTGCCCATTATGATGGTGTGAGGTCCATAGAGTGAATCATAAAATTATCCATCTCTTTTAAAGATCTATTTTTTCATTCTACAACACCATTTTGTTGTGGGGTATAAGGAACTATGCATTGCAGATCTATCCCCTCTGATATACAAAACTGCTCAAAACTATTGTTGAAATATTCTCTCCCATTATCTGTTAGAAGAACCTTGATGAATTTCCCTAATTTTTTTGACAAGAGCTTTGATATCCTGAAAGGACTCACACACTTCTAATTTTTTCCTAAGAAAGTAGACCCATATAAAATGTCAGAAAATATCAATGAAGGTGAGAACATATCTAGAATTTTTAAAATATAGATGGGGAAAAGCCCCTAAAACATCACTATGAACAAGTTCTAAGACTTTTGTTGCCCACCATGATTTTCCTTTGTCAAATGTCTCTTCTGGATGCTTGCTAAGTGCACAACCCTCACAAAGCATGTTAGAAAATTTAACCTTAGGTAATCCCTTAACCATATTCTTTTGACATAGTTGTTCAAGATAGTTTTAGTTAAGATGGCCAAACTGCTCATGCCATAGTTGCTAACTTCATCTGAATGAGTTAGTAGTTCTTTTGGAGAAATATCTATGGAAAAACTGGAGAAGGTATGGGTATGTGCAGGATCATCATGGAAAAAACGGACACTTAAGTGGCAATAAAATTCAGAAAATCAGAGTTAGGTAGCTTCACATAAAATTTTGAATAAGTTATCTATATTATTTCAAAAATATGTAAGAATAAAATCTATAGAAAATTGAATTTAGTTTCTAAAACACTAGGTTTATTTTATTTTATTTTAAATCTATTTGGTGAAAAAT